>PVLD010005925.1:32674-75438 GCA_004027595.1 Dinomys branickii | reverse complement strand
GTTTAGCTGTATCATTTTTAAGTAGAATATAATGGCACATTGTATTATTTACAGCATGAATCTCAGGGACTGGGTAATTAGCTCAGTGGCATAGGGGCTGCCTGGCAAGGCTGAGGTCATGAGTTCAATTCCCGGTACCAAAGCCAAACAAATAAAAAAAAAAAATTAAAGTCAGTATGAATCTCATCTTATAGATAAGGAACAAAAGTACCAGAAAGCCCAAGGTCACATAGCTAGAAATTACGGGCCAAATTTTGACTGAAGACAAGCAGTCTTCAGTCAAAACACCAGAGCTCATCCTGTCTTTTCTAACCACCTAGACTTTATAGGAACAATGACTATATGATTCCAAATAAGTAGTTTTACTTCTGGGTTTGAATACTGTAAATTTTTTAATCTTACACTTGCGTATGCTTCACCTTCATTTTTAAAGCTTTTCCCTCCCCATTTTCATTCCTTTAGCTATCATGATGTGAACTGCTTCCCATAAAATGCACTGCTGAGTTTGGCTTTCCTGGTGTAAATGCTAGTGTTAGATCAATACTAGAACCACCACACTTCCCAAATGCTGATGGTGTATTTTGCTCTTTATGTGAAATATATGTCATAAAATAATAGACTACCTCAAAACTGACTTTCAATCATCTGATTTATCCAAAAGTATCTATTGATTTTTCAAAATTTCTTTCTTCTCTACTGGTAATTCTTTTACATAGAGAATCCACATGCCATAAAAGTCACCTTTTAAAGAGTAACTCAGTGATTTTTAGTGTGCTCACAGTTATATAACTATCACTAGTGTCTAATTTCAGAATGTTTTTGTTAACTCAAAACAGAAATCCTATACCTATGAGCAGTCATCTGCCCTTCCCCTGGCCAGAACAATCACTAATCTATTTTCTTTCTTCATAGATTGGCCTGTTCTAGACACTTTATGAGATACAATCACACATCATGTTCTCTTGTGACTGGTGCACTCTGCTAAGCATTTGCACATATCAGTACTTCATTGTACTGGAGCTGTGCTACAGACTGAACCCAGGACCTACCCACTGAGCTACATTCCCAACCCATTTTAATTTTTTTTTTTTAGATAGGTTTTCCTTAAATCAATTGAGTTACCCAAGCTGTGCTTGAATTTCAGATCCTTCTGTCTCAACTTCCCAGATGGGATTACAAGCATATGTCACCATGCCTGGAATCTGGTTTTGGGAGATTTTTGTTTTTTGTGGGGTTTTTTGGTTTTCTTTTTTTGAGATATGATCTAAGTCACTAAATTGCTCAAATTCAGACTTAGAATTTTCCTGCTTCAGCCTCCCAGAGTTCTAAGATTACAGGTGTGCACCACCACTCCTAGCTATTTCATTGCTTTGTATGGCTGAATAATATTCCACCTTGTGTTTATCTGTTCATGGTATGGTGCATGTCAAATGAGAGAGCACAGGGCAATGGCACTATGACATTGAGAATGACCACATTTGGGGCAGAAAACACCATGAGTTTACTTTTAGATATAATAAGCGTGAAGTTCCTATGTTATCTCTTGGCGCAGTATGTAGTCAAATATGCAAATCTGATGCTCAGAAGTGGGTTCTAGTCTGGCAATATGGGTGAGAAGGAAAGTTGAAATACCAAGGTGCTACTTGAAGCCATGGGGTATTTGGGGAAACACCCAGGTAGATCAGACAGAGCATTTAGTGCTTATGTCTATTCTTAAATCTTAGTGGCTAAACCAATAAAAGGTCATTTCTCCTACCATCCGGCAGCTGACCAAGGCAGCTTCTCTGGGTGGTAACTCAGAGATGCAGGCTGGCTGCATCCCACTTCACCATCTCCATGTGTGACACTAGGATTGCTGTATCACATGAGGAGAAAGCTGGAGCTCAAATGGCCTCGGGAAGTGAAGGGGGACATTACCACTTACTAGCCAAAATTAGTCAGATATTGCTCTGCCTGCATTAATATGTTAGGAAGTATAGTATCGTTGGTAACCAGAGAGGAGAGAAGAACTAGGCAATGATATAACCTATTTCCAGTGAGGACCCTGCTCCAAATCTGATTCCAAAGGCAATCTTTCCACTAACCCTAAAACAGAATGGAAAGTGGGATCCACTAGGCAGAGTCCTTGAACAAAGACACAGCTTTTTACGGCTGTTCACTCCCAAGGATGTACTGAGAAGTAGCTCAAGGGATCATCCCAAGGGAAAATCCTATGGTCACAATATGACAAGGACCTTAACCAGCTACGTGGCCTCCACAAACCAGGGATTACCTAAGTACAGTAAGATGACTCTCAAGCTGCTGAACCACTGGGTCCTGAGTGCATCCCAAAGAGGGAGAAACACAGAAGAAAAGAGGAAACCAAATTGGGAAGAAGGCAAGAAGCTCAACTTCATGTATCTGTCATAGTTCCTATCACAGTGCCTGGCTTATAATTTAATCATTATATTAAATGCGTGCTGGAACAGTGGGAGAATGATTGATGATCGAAACTTACTGCAGTCACTTCCAGTCTTTCCTTGAGGGACTTCTATGCTATGCCTAAAAACCCCATGGGATGTTTACTAGGACCCAGACTGCTCTTACGTTTTGTTCGTGAGAAAGGAGTTAACATTCCTTGAGGCTCGAGGGTCGGACGTTATTCTCACCACCACCACTCTGCCCATCTGCTGTCATTCCTCCTGCAAAGCAGAAGCTGTCAGACACCCTATGTTCTTCAATCCTGTTGTTTCCAGGAACCTGCTCCCCAGTCCTGAACCCTCTCCTCTGCATCACCCTTTGCTCTGTTATCATGGAAGGAGGAAATGAACCTCTTCTCCATGTTGCTTCATCCTTCTCACCTAACACATGGTCAAGTTTTACAGAAGTTTCTAGATTAAATAATGATGGAAACCATTATGAAGCGGCTCTGAGCAGGACTTAAATTAACCAATTGGTTTTCCATGTTTCCTTGTGAGTCTGTCCAAGGCCTAAGCTCCTTGTCTGGGGATGAGAGGTGGACTCATAGTAAGCAAACCTCCATGAGTCACTGATCCCTACTGAGGCCTATCATGGGTGAAACATAAAGCTTCAAAGGATAAGACAAGGTCACAGGCAAGGACACCTGGATCCAACCTCAACTAGATAAAGACTGTAGCCTCAGGCATCTCACTCCTGGGTAGATTACTTTAATGCTGAGAAGTTCTTCAGCATTCCCCACCCTTCTTGAGTATTCTCCTCCCTTCTACTGATAACTACATAAATACGGGCCACCTAGAGCAGATCTTGGTCTTAGCCCCGAGAGAATTTCAAATTCTGTGAGAGGGTTTTGGTCCTGGAGCCCTAAAATTATTCCATTTGCCTCTTTTATTTAGCCTTCACCATACACTCATTTGGAAGACTGCAGACCTAATCAGTCCGCAGTAACTAAGGGATATTATTAACCTGATAAAATATCCCTGTTAAACAGCTCTCAGAGTATATCAAAACACATACAATGCATATATAGCGTGTGTGTGTGTGTGTGTGTGTGTGTGTGTGTGTGTAAATACAGATCTGTTCATGGAGCAAACTTATAATAAAATGATCCAAAAGTTAAAAGCAATGGGATAAGTTATGGAATATTAGGCAAATCAAAGAGGGAGAGATGAATGACTGTATGGACATCAGGGATACATGAATTCCGAAAATATCCTACTCATGAGTCACCAGTGGGAAAATCTGAAGACCTCAAACCTAGGACACACATTAAAACTAGAAACACAGTATAAGAAAAACTGAAAATCAGAATGTCTACAGTGTATGCTTAAATCAACTATATAACCCCTAAAATAAATATAAACATGGTTACAAAATTGAAAGTTCTAAAAATCCATAAAAAGTGATTTTTAAGTCATTATTTTTCTTGTATCTTGCCTAACCTACCCTAACTTCCCCCGTATCATCTTAATCTTAGTAAATCCTTAAATTGAGCCAGATTTATAGACAATTTATTACTACATAATTGTAACTAGAACATGAAATCCTTAAAACATGCTGTTTTAAGAACTTAATTAAATTCACTAATTCATTTAATAAGTTATCTGTTCATAATTAGATATTTAAATAAATTATTAAATATTAAGCAATTGATAACTTATATTTCATAAATATTTCAATTTTACTTATTTAGTACAAAGCATTGGAGATAAAATAGATAACTAGAACCTACAGTCCTGGCCTCAAAGACTTTATGGTTCAGTACAGAATATGGATAATTTGGCATATGTAAAGCCTATACCACATAGGATAGAGGCAACTAGGTAATTAATCTGGACTTAGAAAATCAGAGAAACTTCCAGAAGGAAATCCCAGCAGAGAAAATGTCCTATGACAAAGACCTGAAAATAGGTGTGTGCCAGTAAAGGTCAGCAAGAAGCAAGGGCAGAGGAGAGCAGATCACACACAACACAGCAAAGGCATCAGTATTTTATCTTCAGAGTGATCAGAATGTCTTGAAAAGAATTAAGCGGGAGACGGCCCTATCAGATTTTGCTTTAGGAATACTGCTCCAAGCCAGGCACAGTGGCGCATGCCTGTTATCCCAGCACTAGGGAGGCTGAGGCAAGAGGATCACTGTGAGTTGGAGACCAGCCCGGGCTACAAAGTGAGCTCACGGCCAGGCTGAACTGCATAGCGAGACCCCGTCTAAAAGAAACAACAACAAAAAAAGAGGAATAATGCTCCAGTAGAGTGGGGAAAATAGGCTGGAGGGAAAGTAGGACCAGCAGAGGGAAGACAACTCGGGAAACTGTCATAACAGCCACACAGGACAAGATGATAGCCTGGACCAAGAAAGTAGCAATGGAAATGGAGAAAAATGGATAAATTTGAGAAAATTGTAAGATACGGCCATAGAGCAGAAAAGAGGAGTCAGCCTCCTGGCTTGGGCAATGGATACACAGTGCTGTTCAATGAGACACAAATGCTTCCTGCTCTTGACTGTCCAGGCTATTGCCCCAGGATTCAGATTCTGATGTAACAGCTCCGGGTTGGGACTAGGAACTCTGCATCCATAACAAACTCTAAGCGATGCTGGTTCTACAAGTGTTAGTACCACATCTTGAGTAGCAAAAACCTGGAGCACATAGAAAGGAATAACATTGGGAGAAAAAAAATAAATTCAGAAATGATGCATTAAAATTTTTATGGTAAATCTGAGCAGAGATACCTTTCAGGCAGCTAGACACACAAGTTTAATGCACAGAGGACAGTGAGGAGGGAGAGAACTGAGAGTCATCTACAAAATTGTTATGATATGGCTGGGGAGGTAGCTCACTGGTACAGTGATTTCCTAGCACACCAAGGTCCTAGGTTCCAAGTCGCTCATATATACTGGAGATTACCTCCACCTCCTCACCTCCATTTTTAAGTCAGACTCCAGTTATTTGAAAAGTGAGAGGTACAAAAGCAATTCTTTCAAGTTCACTTGTAAGGGGAAAGAGAAGTCTAGAGTTATAGCTAGGAAAGTTGGAGGCGAGGAGGGGTTTTCTTTAATGATGAGACAGATTTGAATGTGCTTCAATGCTATTCTGCATAACTGTCCATCAGTAGGCCATTAGAAATATCAATCAGGCTTCCTGTCTAATATTTCTACTTCATCTTTTCTAATATTCAACAAACATTCTATATGGCACTAATATGCTTTTCCTCGTAGCTTTGACAGCTGAGTTACAAATGGGGCAACTCTGCCTAGAATCTTTACTATCCTAAAGCCTTTTCCTTAAGAAATCATATTTCAAATGCTCTCCTGTCTTCACCACTAATAACAGTTTTATTTTGTAAAGCATACTACACCTCCTCAGAACAAAGCTGATGTAAGCAATTAAAAGATGGCACCAAAGGAATTAGCTGCTGAAACCACCAAGGGTAGAACAAATGAAAGTTTAGAAGAGACAAGGAAAAGTGGGACCACTACTTCCCCTGCCACAGGGAGATCAGCTCTGCTGGCTGGTTTCCAGAGGCTGAATGATTAAAGCCCATACGCTAGAAACTTGGAAGAGGATTCCAGAAAAGGTCTTTGCCCTCATAAGAGTTCATTATGTTAACTACAAAACAGTAGTTAACAAAAGGCACAAACTAAGGTGTGGGAGCCTGAGATAAAGCATGAAATTTAGCAGGAGACGGGGAACAGGAGAACATTAAAAAAAAGAAGAAGAATTGTGGAAGCCTCTGAAAGAAAAAACAAGGATGATTGATAAGCAGCAGAACAAGGAGAAAAATACAGCAAATCCTAAAGGCTGACCCCATTACAGAGTGTTTATGTAAGAGACACTGAGCTGCAAGATAAGTTTACTAAATACTCTGCAGTAAGTTCACATTGTGACATGAGAATTTATGCAGGGGATGTCATCGTTATTTACAGTTCATTTTTTTAAAAGGAGCCAGAATGCTATTTTGGAAACAATAGAATCACACACTTGAAAAGACCTTGAAAGATCCTCTGGTTCTTGAAGACAGTTAACTGACTTCCTCCAAATGCTAATGCCCACGGGATCCTTCCCAGACTTCTAGCTGAGGCCACCCTCCTCCAGGGCAACCCCAGTCAAGTAGTGAGCACGGCAAAGGTTACCAAAGCCAGCCCTGTGGGCCGCGTGCAGGACTCCTGGCGCCCTCTGTTGACACAGACATTGTCAGATCTACGCGGTAATCTGAGGCTCTCTCTGCCCAGTTCTTCCTCTTCTTCCTTTCCCCGCCACAGGAATCAGAGCGGCATCTGTTATGGTTTGTGCCTGGATGGCCCCCCAAAGTGTCATGCAGTCATGGAGGCGGCTTCTAGCGCTTTTGGTCCAACGCTGGGATTATGGGTGTGAGTGCTACACCCACCCTGGGGCTGGTAGTTTGCGTAGAGGGGGAGGTAGTTCGCATGGAAGGGAGGGAAAGAGGCTCTTTGTGCTGCTCCTCCCCTTTTTGCTCTTGTTTCTTGCTCAGTTTTCCACTGCCATGAACGGTTTGCTCTCCGCCATGTGCCACTCTGCTTTTGAGCCAACCGAGTATGGACTGAAACCTCCACAAACCATGAGTTAAGTAAACCGTTCTTTCCTTAATTTTGGGGGTAGGGTACTTTGTCTCAGCAACAAGAGAAAAGTAAGAAAGTTGCGTCCCTTTCTAAAAGGCTCACCCCGGCCAGTCATGCCTCTTCCTCTTTGTATCTTTCACAGGCACTCTGATTCTGACTCCCCAGTAACCCCATACACAACTAATTCTGACTCCACATCTAAAATTCCAACAATGAGTGAATGGGCAAGTCGTGGCATATCCATACAACAGAAAGTACATTCAGCAAGAAAAAAAGAACAAACTACTAGAACATGCAACCACACGAACAGATCTCTAACTCGACTCCTCTCCTGATAGGTATAAGTAGTGCAAAAAGATACATTTACAATACATGTATTCGATGCAGATTTTATGTCAAGTATACAGAGAACCTTTAAAATTTATACACATTTTTTAAATGGGCATAGATTTCATTTAAAAAGACATACATGTGGAAAAGGAGCACATGCTAACATGGTCCAGATCATAAGTCATCTGGAAAATGAACATTAAAACCACAGTAAGATACCCCTACACACTCATCAGAATAACTAAAATGTTTAAAATGACAGCTCCAAGGAAAGTAGAGGATGTAGAGCAACTGACTACCCGTTGCTGCCAGGAGTGTGAAATGGTGTGGTCACTTTGGAAAATAGGACATTAAATTTATAACCTATCATACTGTCCAACAATTCCATTTCTAGATATTTACCCAAGGGAAATAAAAACATACGTGCACAAAACAACATGTACAAGAATGTGCAGAACAGCTTTGCTCATACAAGCCCCAAACTAGAAACTACTTAAACGGGCAACAGTGAATGAATGGACAAGTCACGCCAGAGCCATACAATGAAAACAGGACTTAGCAATAGCGATAAAAAAAAGAAGAATCCAGAGGAATGTGTAACCACATGAACCATCTTAACTAAGCCAGACATATAAAAAGACATACATGATTGTATTCCTATGAAGTTCTAAAACTAGCAAAGCTCATCTGTAATGACAGAAATCAGATCAAGAGTTGTCCAGAGTGTGGAAATGACTGCAAAGGAGAATGAGGGTATTTGGGGGGATGGTGGAAATTTTCTAAATGTATGTACAAGTGTATATATACAATGTATATAAGTGTATATATACAATGTATATATTTTCTAAATGTATATAAATGTATATACAAGTGTATATATTTGCCAAACTCATTAAATTGTATACTCAAAATATATGTATGTTACAGTCTAATTGTATTTTTTGCTTTGTTTTTATTTTTATTTGGGGGGTACTGGGAATCGAACTCAGGACCTTGCACTTGCCAGGCAGGTGCTGTGTCACTGAGCTGTATCCTCAGCCCTGTTCACTGTAAAACAAGTATGTTTCTGGCATTTACAAACCTGTATTAGACACTAAATACTAAATAAACATGTAAGTAAATATCTTATTGAATGCCTTATGGTATTGCAAGTGAACTCTTCATCTCCTTTACATTTCTAGATGGTTGTTAGTAGAAAAGAATGAGGTTCTTGCTCTGCTTATTTGATTTGTTTATTTTACCCCAGAGACCTTGCAAGAGTCTCTCATTTGTTGGTTTTAACTGAAATCTTTTGAGTTTTGTAGGCACACAATCACATAATTATCAAAAAGAAATAACTTTATCTCTATTACCAACATCTATACAGATTAACTTGTTCACCTTCCTTCAAAAGATTCTTCAAAAATAAAGTAAGATTAAAAAAATAAAAATAACAGATTCTTCAAAAGAATGTTAAATAGTAATGGCAGTCACCAAATGTCCTCTCTTTTGTAACTGTGAGGCATAGGTGTCCTGTGTTTTTGTTTGCCTGAGCCACACTGTAAGAAGAGGAATTGTCTTGGGCCACATATAAAATGGAATATAGTTAAAGTATATGTTTTAAAAAAAACATTTCCTATTTAATTTATTGTATTACAAATTAACACTACAAAACCAAGTTTAAAAGTTCAATAAGAACACTTACATGCCTGCTTAATAAAATAAACGCTGTCTCACAGGCACACAGACATGTAGACGTGAAAATACTACCCCTATACTTGCCAAGCCCCACTATACATGTAATATCTGATACATGGGGGCTCCCATTCTTGGTGGTGAGTGCTACTGCTTCCTCCCTATACCGTGTTCCCTTGTCATCTGCACAGTCCACACTGGAGAACCAGGCAGTCGAGTCAGGAAAAGCATCACTAACAATCACGTAATAATGTTAAAGGTTTACATTCTTATCGCTTGGCATCATTACCACCACGTTCAGCCCACAGGACCATGGGGTGGACATGACTGCCTTAAAGAAAATATTTTAACAACCAAGCATTTAAAATATGACTTGTTATTGGATTTTTGGTAAAGTCTGTATCAATTTGTAGTCTATACCTATTTTTAGTTCACTTTGTTTTAGAATAATTTTTATTTTATCATCTCCTTTTCTCTAAAAATGATTTATAAATTTTTCCAATGAGTTTTCAGCATTTATTAATATGTTTCCTCCATTTAAGTTGTTGAAACAATGAAATATGGTTACAGATGCCTTAATATTATAAACTTTGGTTTCCTGGACTAAAACTTGCTAAATTATCTTTTTTGGTGAGATACTGGATTTCTTTTGGATATATATTCATAAACTAATTTTAACTTTGTTCAATTTTTGATATTTCATTTCACAAGCCAGGGATTTAGCTCAGCGACACAGTGCCTGCCTGCAAGCAGGAGGTCCTGAGTTTGATTCCTTGTACCAAAAACAAATTTTTATTTACAATAGGGGTGGTTTCATAAAATAATTTAGGGACTTTTGAGCTTTTTTCTGCCTTAAATAGTAAAAATAATATTTAATTATCCATCATTCTTTAAAGATTAAAAAGAATTTAAAGACTTAACTCTGAACCCACTCATGCTATTTTTATAGTGGATATTTAATCTCCAATTTTTCTGTTGTAATTAGGCTCTTTATAGTTTCTACTCTTTTGAGTCAATTTTTTAAAGAAATCATTCATATCTCCTAGGTTTTCACGTGTTGGTCTTGAGCTGTAGTTAGTAATTTATAATCTTTTAATTTTCTTCTGAATCAGTGGTTACATTCTTTCTAATTTCTACCCTACATAATTTTGTTCTTTTTCACACACACACACACACACACACACACACACACAAATCAGAGTCATGGCAAGATTACCTTACCTTATTGATGTTCTCAAAGAACCTGGTATTCGAGTTATTTGTGCAAATTTTGGGATTTTCTACTTTATTAATTTCAATTGTTATCTCTATTGCTTCTCTTACTATCAGTTTGTTTCTAATTAAGCTGTATACCTTCATATATTTTATATTAATAAAATATTTTATATTTCATATTTACTTATTGAATGAAAAATTCTGTATTCAAAATGGTAAAAAAAAAATGGTAACTTTATGCCCAGCATGGTGGGATACACTTGTAATCCAAGCACTGGGAGGCTGAGGCAGGAGGACCACTGTGAATTAGAGGCCAACCTCGGCTACATAACAAGTTCAAGGCCAGCCTGAACTGCATAGTGAGACCCTGTCTCAAAAAAATGAAAGAAAGAGTAACTTTGAGGCTGAGGGTGTAGTTGAGTGGTACAGCGGGTGTAAGACACTACATTCAATCCCCAGCATACACACAAACACTAACACACTCACACTAAATCAAAAATAAAATTGTAGCCTTCTCTACCACCATCTCACTTCCCCACACACTGTTACTTCGCTTGTTTTAAATTTTTTTGTACCATTTATCACTTATGATCTTTCAAGTATAGGAGTTCTTTATACATAAACCGGTCCTGGGGGTGAACGCCTGTAATCCCACCACTAGGGAAGCTGAGGCAGGAGGACTGCTGCGAATTCGAGGCCAACCTGGGCTACATAGTGAATTTAAGGCCAGCCTGAACTATATAGCAATAAAAAACCCAGAAAAAAAAACTGAGTTGTTTACATATTGCTTATTGCTCATCCCCTGGCGACTGTACACCCAGAAACTCCACCCAGAAAGTGCACAGGGCTGGGAACTTTTACCTGTATTGCTCACTGATACATCTCAAAAGCCTAAATGGTGCCTGACATAAGCTAGGTATTCAAGAAAATGTTAGGTCATTATGATCATATGATGCATTTGAGTCACAAAAAGGATAAACAGGAAGATGCTGGTGTCCACTCAGTCACCCACACCCAGGCAGCTCTCCCGGTTCCTACCAGAGCTGGGGCTGAGCGTCAGCACCGCGTCCCCACGCCCCGCATTTAGGGCACAAGGCAGGGAAGGATGCTGCCAATGTGGGGGGGAAAAACAGTCACTTTACAAGGGTACTCTTCCCATTTCTTACAAATCTTCAGTTGACAGCAGAATCAGTGCTTTTTTTTTATTATTCTTGCTACACGATCCTAACAATTAAATACACCGAGGGGATCCTAAAAGAGTCTTGGGTAATCAGGTCAACACCATGAATGGTTTCACCAAAGTGCCGGTCGCCTAACCGTGACCTGTACACCGGGAGGGGAACGCAGTGGTTTGCTTGGGATGCGGGCGGCCTTCCTCTGACATCAAGGTCGTGAGGCAAAACCAGGGAAGAAGCCGCCTCGCGCCACTAAAAACTTGCACCCTACGCATCCCTGAGGGCACCCCCTCAACTCCAGGAACTAAGAGCTCGCTCCGGGCCCCAAGAACACCCGGAGCCCGCCCACGCACGCGCAGCCGCACGCCGAGCCCCCGTCGCGGTCCTCGCTCCGCCCCCTGGACCGGAAGGACTCACCGGCGTTTCCGGTGGTCGGCAAGCAACTCTGTGGGTTGCCTCGGTGATGTCGTGGTTTCGAGCTACTGAGTCTATTGCTAAAACTGGAGAGCAGGGGGACGTGTTTGACGAGGACGCAGATGAGTCTCTTCTGGTACAGCGGGAATGGCGGAGCCACATGCAGAGACGAGTCAAAGTAAACCCTGGCGGAGGCTGCGGGGGCCCTTTTCGGGTGCCGAGCTGTGGGGACAGGGGCTTGGGGTTGTGAAGGAGCGGGGACCCGGGCTTGCTTGCTTCCCTGTCTGCCCCGATCTTGCTCAGATTCCCCAGTGTAACTGGAGAGTGTGTTATGGGTTCCTGCCGTGGCCGCGGACCTACCCAAATAAGCTTTATCCAGACTTGAAAGAGTTTGTAGTTGAGCGAGAATTATAGGGGAAAGAGTGGGGAAGAAACATGTGGACACCACTCATGGCTGTCCAAGGACGCCCCTTCCTAGGTGCTCCCTGAACCGGTGGGGATCCCAGTTAGGAGTGACACAGATCAAAATGTTTGGGAAAGGCGGGTTGAAGAATGCTGTCTCGGAAGTAGGAGAGAGCTAATGTGAAATGCCGCTGGCTAGGTACGAGAATATTAACGTTGGTTTTCTTGTTATTAAGTGTGAACTATTCTTTCCTAACTTGCCTCCCACTTCCTTGAAACTAAGCGTAATTTCTGGGTGGATCGCTCAGAATTTTGAACTAAGTGGTAAGATCTGCATCCACATATTTGCCAACTATTAAAGCACCCATACAGTAGCAGTTGGGGGCGGGGGGAGTTCTGTCCTAATTTTTCAGTAAAGTAATTCTGGGTTAGTCCAGCAGTCATGTTGTTGGTTACAAAAACGCTTTCCAAGAGGTTCGGACTAGACTTATAAGTAAGAGTGCCTTGTGAGTGCCATGACACCCTTGAGAGATACAAGGCAGAATCTCTATCCACTGAGAATTTGCAGGTTCATTGAATTTGGGTATCAAGAAAAATTTCTAAAGCCAGACTTCTCATCTGCCTTTTCCTAGAACTGTTTCTTTTTCCCGACTTTGCCAGCCTTCTTACCCACACAGACAATTCCAGTCAGTAGCCAAGCACCAGACATGTAATTTCCTCTCTGTGAAGACATTGTTAACAGAGTTTTTGAAGCTGTGTTTCATAGGGCACTACTGAGGCCGCATCTGTAATCCCAGCACTTGGGAGACTGAGGGAGGAGGATAACCACAAGGTTGAGGCCAACTGGGGCTACACAGCGAGTTCAAGGCCAGCCTGAACTAGGCTTAGACTAGGCTTGTTTTGAACTCTGTCTCAAGACAAACAAGATATGTTTAAAATCTGCCCAGTACATCTAGACTTAAAAAAAAGTGAAATAAGAAGAGATAAACAAGTAATAAGCTGTTGGAAGAAAAACTGTTTCCTTTGCTTCTGTGCCTGTGCTATCTTATGTTCAATAACAGAAAGGCCAAGTTCATCAACTTGTATAAGTTGATTCTGTGCCTTTCTAGAAAAACCTACCTATGCTTCACTTTATATAGTTACTGCTGCAATTCTTCGTTACTTATTTTAGGAAGGTTATAGAGATGGAGTAGATGCTGGTAAAGCAGTTGCTCTTCAACAGGGCTTCAATCAAGGCTATAAGGAAGGCGCAGAAGTCATTATGAACTATGGGCAGCTCAGAGGAACACTGAGGTAATTTTAAAAATGTAAATGCTGAATCATTTTAGCCATAATACTGGAGTACTTTTTGTAAAGTAGTATGTAAAAATGAAGTGTTTAACATGCTTTTCCTAGTGTGGCATACACAAGAGTGCTTCAGAACATGCAGTGATGCTGTCTTTGAAAAGTAAAAGTTATGGTGGCACATGCCAGTAATCCCAGCACTCAGGAGGCTGAGGCAGGAGGATCGTTGCAAGTTTGAACCTTGGCTACAAAGTGAGCTCAAGGCCAGCATGAACTGCATAGCGATACCTTGTCTCAAAAAGACAAAAAAAAAAGTAAAACTTATTGCCATTTCATCCACCTTTACATGTAATCCAGATATTGTCCGTTTTCACAAAGAAATGGTAGGTATATGTTTTATGCTACCCAAATTCCCACTGGTCTCTAATTAAAAGATCTTCAGGTATTGAATAAAAGTTGTTAGTACTTGTACATGTGGTGGAACACAATACAACAGACCAGAGATACACTATGAAGATCATGGTTAGTAGTTGAAAAAATGATATCATGTGTTTTAATCCATAGCAGTAATGGCAGATAGCAGGACCAACTGCTCAGTTAACATGTGGAGATGAGAACAGGAAAGCTCATCCTCTTTTATGCTTTAGACCTTTTAAACTGCTCTCTGTAGAGAAAAACGTAAAATACTTTAACAGATCACTGATTCTGAAAAAGAGAAGAGGATAAAAGAAAGCTATCAAAATAAAACAAAAAAGTCATGTGTTTGAATTTACACAAAACTCAACTGACAAGGACCAGAATTTACAGTCTGCTCTGGTAAAAAAATGATCAAGTGTCTAGCTTCACATCATCAATTTAAGTTAATCTTTTTATAAGTTGAGAGTGCTCACTACTGAAGTTGTGTAACAGCTGATTCCATTTTTAGAACATTAGTCTTTAGCTGGGATGATCTCAGTGGTAGAGCATGTACTAGTCCACGTGAGGCCCTGACCTCCACCCATAGCACACACACAAAATTGCTTTTTGTAATCACTACTATTTATGATATGACATGATTTTCTGAACAATCTGAAATGTGTGGGAGGAAACATTTTATATATATACCTTGGTTCACAAACTCAAGTCTCCATTATTCTGGTCACAAACCAAACTGGACAAAAACTGAATAAAATTTTTCCGTAAGTTCAACTTTGAACCTAACCATTGAATTTGATACAGTTCTTGTCCAATTCTGTTTGCAGCCAGAATCATGGAAAGAATCAAGTGCATAAACTGAGGTACCGCTGTGTTCCATACTAGAAAAGTAAGAAAAAAATATGAAATCTAGAATAAGTCTTACCTTTTCCAAGGAAATAGTTTATAGTTCCTTAGGTGATTCCAATATGTAGCCAAGATTCAGAATCACTAATTTAACACCAGGCGTGGCAGTGTACGCCTGTAATCCCAACACTCAGGGCCGAAGCAGCAGGATTGCTGCAGGTTTGAGGCTAGCCTGGGCTGCGTAGTGAGACCCTGTGTCAAAAACAAAAAAACTAATCACTAATTTAGAATGTTTGATGTCTTTAAAGGAGAATTTCAGTTTTTCTGGTCTTTCTCTAATTGTATCTATCTTTCTTTAAATTGCATCAGAAAGTACATGGTCATTAGGGAAAACCCAAAATCATAAAAAGCAGATGTAAAGCTGTGAAGAAGGAGACATAAACAGGTCATATGATTAGTATGCTTGTTTAATTTATATTAACAGATAACATTCTTATTTTTTAGCACATTCCACCAGTTTGAACCACTGGTGGTACATACATGACTGTCCCATTAGGCAGTTTGTATCACCTGATGGAACTGTCCCGCGCCGCCCAATAGGACATTTATGCATGTACCACCAGTACATCAAGACATGAATCACAGCCCGGTCATGAATGTGTTAATTCTATTTTACCAGCATTACTTTCTTGATTTTGACTTACGTTATTGTCATTAATCCGTTTTCGCATAGTGTTTTCTGATAGAAAAACATGTAGAGCTTAGCATCACACATCCTAAAAGCCTATAATCCGAGCCCGTAAAAGCCTGTGACTATTTAATATTTTTCCCATTTAATTTTTTTTTCATATCTTCATTCAGTGCTCTGCTCTGCTGGTGTCACCTTCACGATAATAGTTCGACTCTGATCAGTAGGATAAATACCCTCCTGGATGCCGTCGGCCAGCGTGAAGAGTACGTGCTCACACATCTTAAATCGGTCATGCCCCCGCCCCATGCTAGAGATTTGTTGGACTCCATTGAGGATATGGACCTTTGTCATGTTCCAGCTGAGAAAAAGACCGATGAAGCTAAGGATGAAAGACTCTATGAAAGTAACGCCGAGTTTAACAAAAACAGTGGCGACAGTCCTAGCTGGACCGGTTGTTCGTATTTAGAAGGCTGCCGAACAAAAGAGCCTGCCCATTCTGCCAACCCAAGCCTCACCTGGATCTTAGAACAGACAGCCAGTTTGGTTACACAGCTGGGAGTCTCAGTTGATGTATTACAGCACCTCAAACAACTTTGAAAATCTTCCCTTTCTACTGAAAGCAACGTTCAGAATATTTCTTAGAGCACTTTGTTTGCTGATAAGACATCCAAAATCTGTGCTGGGTTCTGCATTGAACCCTGTACCTATAGCTGTCCTTTGTGAAGTTTGAAATGTTTCCAATATCAACACTATTAAATGTACTATAAGCCTCTTTATTCTCTGTCCCTGGTAATTTATTTGTAGTTTAAGATAGGATGAGTAAGCGCAGATGTCATCATCATTTTCAATTTCCTGATCAAAATCAAGCATTTTTGGACTTTAGCAAATGTGAACAAGAATCAAATGTTTTTTTAAGAAGTTGCTGCTACTTTCTGCTTTGGTCACCATCAGGTAGTTCTGTACCTCATCACCAAAATTAACCTACTGCTAACAGTATAGACAGAGAGCAGTATGTATGTAGATTTAGACACATACAGCCATATGTTTAAATTAAGAAGCTGCCATGGAAATTGAAGTAATATTATACTGTTAACAATTAAAAGCAGAATACTAAATTCAGTTTAATTACATATTGATATGAAGTAAGGATATTCAGGGTGGGCATATTTGCAAAGCCCATAGTCCCAGCACTTTGGAAGCTAAGGCAGGAAAATTGTTTTTTGTTTTGTTTTTGAGATAGGGTCTCACTATGCAGTTCAGGCTGGCCTTGAACTCACCTTGTAGCCCAGGCTGGCCTCAAATTTGCAGCAATCCTCCTGCCTCGGCCTCTTGAGTTCTGGGATTACAGGTGTGAACCACCATGCCCAGCCAAGGCAGGAGGATTGAGTGTTCAAGACCAACCTGGAGTGACTTCAAGGCCACCCTGAGCTACATAGTTAAAAAAACAAAACAAAACAACCCCTGCATATTCAATTCCATGAAAAATACAGAAGGTACACTTCCCACTCAAGTCTGAAGAGCAATACCTACTTGGCTTTTCTAAGTAGTGAGTTAGTGGTATTGCCTAACAATGTTGCCAGGTTATTTCTAAATTGTAGCTTTGCTTGATACTCTCACAGGAATAAGACACTTTCACAGTAAGTCACCACTGACTTCTGTGCTGTTACCTCAGGGTAAATTATTAGTCTCATAGAGACAAAACTAGATTTAAATTTTTGCTGTAAGACCGAAGCATGTGAGGATCAGAATTTCTAACTACTTTTTTCACTTGAAACACAAATTTAAATAAGGTGCCTGACCTTAGAGGCACTCAGATATGTTCTTTGAAGTCTTAGTTGCTATGTCACCATCTACTTTAAATATCTTTCTAAGGGTCTAAGAAAATGTACTACTCTGATCTTAAGCCTGCCTCAATGTTCACAGGACATTAAGAAGCTGAGACAACAAAATTTGAAATTATAGTATATAGACTTTCAGGTTTTACTAAAATGTGCTGAAGGTATCAAAGTGACATTTGAAAACTAGCCTTTTAAATAAGTGCTAGCAAGGTAGGGTGGTGCGTGCCTGTAACCCCAGGTACTCAGGAGGCTGAGGCAGGAGGATAGTAAGTTTGAGGACAACCTGGGCAATTTAACAATTCTGGCAATGTCTAACAATAAAATTTTAAAAGGGCTGGGGATAGCTGGGTGTGTACACACATGCCTGTAACCCCAGTGTTCTGGGTAGCTGAGGTAGGAAGATCACAAATTTGAACTTAGCCTGAAGCAAGAGTGACTTAGCAAGACCCTATCTCAGGGGGAAAAAAAAGGCTAGGAATGTAGCTCAGTGCAAAGGCTCTGGGCTCAAACTTCACTACTGTGGGGATGGGGGTGAGACATACCCAGTGTAAACACCACTTCAGAGATTGAGGGCTTTACTAATTCATCTTGTTATAGTTTTTCCATGTTTATGGATGCACTTAAAAATCTCTGAAAAAGCCCCACATGTGTCCACCTGAGGCCTTGGGGCGACATGAGAACACAAGCCATAACAGTTGCCCTGAATAAAAATGTCGTGAGTAGTAAATCCTGAGATTTTATCTGGCCTTGCCATCATTAGATTCCAAAAAGATAACCTTGCTTGCCACCATTGGTTATATAACATGTGTGTTTGTACAGAAGATCCCATAAACTAAAGTCAAGAGAATTAACTGAGTTAAGGCTATTGGGTTGAGAAAAATTCTCTTGAACTTATAGAAGGTCCTGGAAGGCTGAGGATTAGTAATGGTGAGCTCATTATACCCGTGATCCATGGACATGAGCCTCTACACTAGAACCAACCAGAGTCTAGGAAAGAACTCTTGCCTGACCTACAGGTTGGAGGCCTACTAGGTCTTCCCAGGGAAAGAGCTAGAGGAAGGTTAATGGTCAGGAAAAATTGCCCCAGAACTGACATAGCCAAAGACCCAGACATTAAGTTTAATGATGTGGCTATTTAAGGAACAGAAATTTCATCTAATTTCTAGGTGATGATATATCTGGGCATTTTTTTAACCAAAAAAATAAAAAAGGGAGAACCCACAACATTATGCTATTCGACATTTCTGTTGCTAAACCTGCTGAAGCCACTAAATTTTTTGTGATATACAAACACAGGAAGTAGACAGTTGGATTCACAGGTGTGCTCTTATTTCACAGTGAAATAATTGGACCCATTTTAAGAAATGCATCGTTCAGCGATTCCAAACCCCTTCCATCACCCAGACTCCAGTCCTAAATTTGCTACTGCCCATTCCTCAGTCCCGTCTCAGTGACTCAGCACATGCAGCAAAACTAAACAGACCCCCTACCCCTTCTCCCCTCTCCTCCCTACCCCTGTTTAATGAGCCTTTTATATTTTCATTCTACAAATGTCACGTCTGCCCAACCACAGCCAGAAATCTTAGGTCTTCTGCTGCTTATTCTTAGCCATCATACCCTACTTCCACTTGAGAATTTTAACATCTTCAGAACATATTTAAATCTGGCCTTCTTTCATTCAGATCCCCGGGTTTTCATTAACTTGTGTACCAGCCCCACCACTGTTTAGCACTTCCGGTCTAGCCTGGAAGTCCCTGTCCATCCTGTCCCTCATCACCATTATCCTCCTAAAACAGCTTACTTTCCTCATGTAAAGTCTCACTTTGTTCCATTTTTTCCTACTGAATAAATATAAACTTGAGTTTTAGTCCTGGATCCAAATGATGTTGACAGTCTTGTTTCCTGACCTGACGTCTACGCTGTATGCACGCCATGGCTACTTACAGAGAATCACGCGGTGCTTCACGGATGTGGTAAAGCTGCTCTTAACCTCTAATTTTACTCACTGCCAGCTTTTCTTCCAAGATTATTTTAGTCTACATCCTTCTTTCCTGGCAAACGTTTATTTATCCTTCAGTACCAGTGTAAATTTCAACTTGCTCAGGCAGAGTTCACTGCTTGTCTCAGTATTTCTGCTGTATTGTGTTGAATATCTCTTACGCGTTCTCCAGGACAGCATCTTATTTGGTGTTAGGGACATCACGAACACTTAGCCTCATACTGTGGACATCCATAGGCACTGTATGATAAGAGAAAGAAATGGGTGAATCTTCTAGCAAGAAGGAAGATATAACCAGAAATGTGGGGTTCCAAAACATAACATGTTATATCTTTTTATTTTTACAAGGGAAAAGAGAATTTTATGTTTGTCTGTTTTGAAAAATATTGCTTTTCTTCAATTCACATGTTCACCATAAAAATCCATCTATCCAAATTTGTGTGTCCTACTCTTATACCAGGCTACTTAGTAACAGGAAGACAATAGTACTTACCAATCATTAATAATTATTCTAATGAATAAATAATATTACAGCATAGTGTGAAGATATTAAAGGATATATGCTTGTACTTTATTATAAGTTTAGCCATTAAGAAAGTACAGAAAAACTATACAAAATTTAAAAACTAGATGGAAACACAGTTTAATAAACAAAGTATTGGTTTCTAGTAGAATGCGTGGTGGTGCATAGTCTTAATAGCGATAAAGAGTTGGAAAAAGAAGAGGAAATAGAGAAGGGGGAGAAGTAATACACAGAAAATGTTTCCTATTCTACAAACTTTACACATATTGGTTTGTTTAATCCTCATAACAACCCTATGCCACAAAGGATTACGGTCCCCATTCTAAAAGTAAGGAAGTGAATTCACAGTTATGAAATGACCCTGCTGAGGTTTAAACCAAGGCAAGTTGCACCCCAGCATCTGTGTTCAGGGCAAATGCTCACAGTAGCTGTAACTGTGTTTAGTAGAGGGGACTGAGAGCTATCGTTCCCCTTTGCTGTTAATTTCTGCTTTGCTGCATTTTTCAAGTTTTCCCTGGTCAGTATTATTTTTATAGTAAAACATGAATACTAATAAACAGCAGTTAAAAATGCAAATTTATCAGAAATTGGTTTGCTATGCAGGTAGAATATAAATATACTCGTGCTAAGAGAAAGAAACATAATTATCTGGAATGTGGTATAGAAAGATGTGTTTAGCATATAGAGAAATTAAATTCTTCTTGGACGCCTTAGACTTTCTTCCGTTCTCAGGGAAGGATAATTTGTGTCCCTCGTTTTGTGATAATGTGATTTTACCCTTCAGATGTTCTTACTGAACTCAAAGGAAGGTATTAGCTCTCACAAACATATACTGCCACAGAGTTGCCAGAAAGGGCCACGAATCCTCAACAAAGTACTGTTCTTCATTTTCTTATCCTGTAGTCAGATCTTTTCAGAAAGGTTAGCAAAATGCAAATCAGAACGTCCTACAGATTCTGTTCTACAGAAGCTGAGTCTTGACGCTTTCAAGTGTTTCTATGCAAACATATGCAAATTAGGGAGAGAGCCCTGGACCTTTGAATCCTATTTCTTTCCAAGAAATTGTTGAGGGAGTAATGGCCGCTAGGTGGTGCTAGTGCACCCTGGGATGTTACTACAGCAGGTGTTTCATTCCTTGGTGACCTGCTTGTCTTTGCTTAGACTTCACTGTCAAGGACAACAAGCTAAGGACTGTCCCTAAAGCTAGGCAAAACAGATGCAATCATTTGTAAGACTGAAGGTGAGGAGGGGTTTCTGGGGTTTCTGGGTAGGTCAAGAAGTTCAGGTGTGTCCTATTTTAATTCTAGGCTGAGAATTTTTCTAAATCAAAATAATCAGGTACATATAAAGAAACCTGTTCATAAGAAAAATGCACCTTTTATTCTCCAAAGTTCAGAGGCCTAAGAGTAAACACCTAGAACCTAAAGCATACAGCCTTGTCAGAGACCATGTAAAATTGTAACTTCGCATGTGTGCAATATCATTTCTCATCAGGCAGGGCTGTGCTTAAAGTATTTGAAACAGCAACTCCCATGCATCCTTTGCTGCTTTGCTGTCTTGCTCTCTAGTTCACCACACCTCTCTTCTCTCTCTCTCTCTCTCTCTCTCTCTCTCTCTCTCTCTCTCTCTCTCTCACGCACACACACACACACACGTACAAACACATGCAGACATTTTTCAGAATCTAAAGATAAGGGTGGTAAGTTTATAAATTCGCTCAAATACATTACAGTCTTTCTTTTATAATGAACACATTTGTAGCCACATAGGTTTTCCTTGTGTCAAATACAACCCATTCCAGCTAATGATCATTTATTCAGGGCTTTGTATGTTCCAGATACTGGGATAAACACTTTCCTTACACCATCAGAGAATCTTGGAACCTCCAGTTTAGATGAGATGATAATATAGTTAGTACATTTGGGCTGATGAACTATTCTCAATTCACCCGAATCTGGGCAATGCCCAGATTTGTCCTTCTATTGGTTACTCTCAGGCAGCCTCTCTTTGCCTTTAAATGAAGAGACCCCAGTTCTTGATTCAAAAGTCAGCTGACCTGGATTCAACCTCCCAGAGGTTGTCAACCTTTGTCCTAAGGCCTGCTATTCCAAGTTAGAGATAAGACTCACGCATGCCAGACGCTCCGGCATAATCTATAGTAACTTCACGTGGAGCTCATTGAAGTTTCAGGCATATGGACTGCAGCTTACACATACAATTATAACAGAGTAAATTATGGGAAAGGACAAGCACAGTAGACATAACTGACATGACTCAGCATCCTGTCACTCATACTGTCAATCACGCTCTGAAGACCCAATAGGAAGCACCCTAGACCCAGTGCAATCTTTTAAATCCTTAAACTCAATGCCCTTAAACTCCTGCTATTTTCTTTCCCCACAGGGTGAGCCTGTTCACTCTGAGTGTACTATGACCCGATTGAAACTTTGCTGCTGTTTCCTAACCATCACATGCCTCATCCAATTCTTCATTCATTACGCACAAAAACCTAGAGACCCATCCAGGATCTCATCTTCATGATAACGATGACACATCTGAAGGCCTCATGGAACGTCTATAGCTCAAGGTACATACAAGAGGATCTCCTCAACAGAAGCACTTTATAGATTCACTGACTACTAACCTTCAAATCTAGGAGCTTTGAAAGCTATGAATTCTATTTCTTACACATGGGAAGGAACTGAGACCTAGAAAAAAATGAGACTTGCTAGGATTCTTGGCTGCAATCAACAAACTGATTAAGTTAATGATAATGAAAGATAATTAATTGCAGGATCTTGTGGGACTAAGGGAGAACCAACCTCAGAAAGTGTAGGTCACCCAGCCATGTCAGCCACTTGACTCTGGACAACACCTCTGACACTGCAAATAATCTATAACTGTACCCTTATTTTTCCCATTCCCTTCATATTCTCAATCCCAAACAATAATGTCTGACTAATTGTCCTCCCAGAAGCAAGGAAAGAAAGTCTGGTCCTTATACTAGAAGGGTATATGTCCACTACCAAAATGAAAATTAAGTGTAACAGAAAATGTGCCCCCAAGTCACCATACTTCAGTTTCTGTCTTGTAACCAGTTTCTGCCAGATATTGTAGCAGAGCTTTTGTGTCTTTGCAGCAGGCAGCTTGAGCATCATTAATCAGAAGTGCTTTTTCAAAGAGGAAAGTTTCTGAACCTCTGGGAGGTTGAATCCAGGTCAGCTGACTTTTGAATCCAGAACTGGGGTCTTTCCATTTAAAGGCAAGGAGAGGCTGCCTGACAGGAACCAATAGAAGGCAAAGGGAGACATTTTTTAGTTCCAGGCTGGTGCTCCAGCAGGCTGGAGGTTTCAGAAGACTGAAGCAATGTATACAGAGGGAAATCATGGCAACACTGGCAGCTGGGAGATCTTGAACTGACTTTACAGGCAGGAGAGTTATATTTCAGCAGTTTGATGTTCTATAGACATTTTGTGACTTTAAAGCCTCATTTTTCCTTCTCTCAGGAGATGGTGATGGCTATGGCCTTCCCCCAGATAGTGCGAGAGTTCTTAACCCCTCATGACAAATTGAGTCCAAGTGAGCTGGCCTTTTATCTCAGGAGCTCCTGCGAGCAACTCACAAGCAAAGAAAGTCATCCTTTAAATCTAGAACACTCCAAAAAAAAGTATGTGGGTCAGGAACCACAGAGTGTATGGCAATGGCTGTGTTGTTAATGGCATGGAGATCTTACCAAGATGATTAACAGTCTATCAGGTTGATGTGTGGCTGGATGCCTGTTTTTGTTATCTGTGACATCTGACAGCAACAGGGGTCACAGTGAGGCAGCATGATTGATGGCCAGGCCCAGCAGTGAGTCTTCAGTTCATACCTCTAGGAGGAGAGTTATCAGAATTTCAGGATTGTAGTTATCTGTCTCACCCTGATACAGGCACCATCTTCCTCTCAGGAAATCATCAGAGTAGAAAGTGTAGGTTTAAAAAAGAGGGAGGCTGACTCATTTGGAGGCTGTAAGTTTGTGTCTGGCAGAAGGGGTGAGAGGCAAGAGTTCAAGTTGCCCCAATAATGGTAACTTTTTGACAGAGAGAACTTTTGAAGGCAGAGAGTTCTGTTCCATTCTCTACCAGGAAAGTCACAGGTTTGCCCCCAACTTTGGCAATGACCATGGGCTGTTGGGGCCCAGTTTGATAGAGCTCTGTCTGTCCTATCTATTTAGGCCAACAAGGCACAGCTCACTTGTTAGGGCTGACAATCCAATTTTTCCTCAGTCAAAATGTGGAATTCAGAAGGAGTTGTTGACAGTCATCTCCAGTGGGCATTACATGATGCCATCTGATCAGGAGAGGTGTGTAAGCAGAAGGCTCTGGAGGGAGGGCTTCTGTGGCTGAATACAGACAATGGCTAGCTGGGACCAGTCCAACTGGCTGGAAGTAGACAATCAGGAGTGAGAAGTGAAGCTACAGGTGTTGGTAGCAACTGTGGCAGCCAAGGGTACCAAGACAGAATTCTCAGGAAGGGCCTCTGTTTTCTTTGAAATGCAGGAAACAGTTTGGTTTCTTTTTCAACTCTATAAAATCCCTTTTTCCTACACTCAGGTACCATGAGTTTTGACTAATTAGCTCCCATCTCTGATTTTCTAGTGTTTGTGGTATATCCTTGAATGATGGTACAGCAGACAAAGGGTGGGCGCCATTTAGAGAAAGACCATTCAGATGCCCACCTAACCATGCCCCTTGCAGGGCTTAGGTGTGACTTGGTTCAGGAGGGCGCAAGGCCTCTGTTATGCCTTATGTCAATCACCACCAAACTGCACGTGAGAACCCAATCAGCCAGCATGACCAGTGCTTCCCAGTCTTGGTGCACAGACGGAGCAGCCTATTGCTTACGCTGTCTGGGCCACTCACTCACACATTTATTCAGCAGGCACTCGGAGGTTAAACATTCCAACCTCCCCTTCCCTTGAGGGTGGCCTTAACTAACAAGAGTTGATAAAGATCATCTTCTGCTCAGGAATCTCCAAACTGATTTCCACAGTGGTTTCACCAATCTGCATTCCCACCAGCAGTGGAGAAGAGTATGGGCAACCAAGAAACTGAAATATACTGGCTGAGGGGGGCATTTCTGTTAAATAAAGACTTCAAATCAGGTGTTCTGATCTTTAGTTCTATGTTTTTTCTACAATGCTCTTCTTTACTACCTTTGTGCCATGGATTCTTTGAATACAAGTTTAACGCACATTGGATTTTCCAGGAACACAGCCGCTCTCCAAATAGAAACAATGTTGCTTTCTATTATTGTATTGGGACTGTGGGCTTCAAGACACAATACCCCACAGTGTTGCATGTTGGTGTGGTAAGTACCTGGCACTAAAGAAGATTGAAGGCCTGAGAAGAAAACCTTTCCTCTGACCTTCTACCTTCCTGTCTCTTGCTCCTATAATCCCTCTTCCCCATATTGAGGAAAAGGTCATAGAAACTAGAATTCCATTCCCCAAAACTAGCACCCTTTCTCCACTTTTCTGACTCAGAGCTGGTCACGAAAAATTCTCTCACCTATCTTTTTTGATAGTGTGTGGGTCATGATACCCTCATTCTAGAAAGGGTCCTGTATTATACCCAGGAGAAAGGAGTGCTACACAGAGACTGGGAAGAATCTGAACACACAGGCTTTACCTGGATTCCCCAGTCTATCTCCATCAGATTGACCCTTGCTAACCAATCACATTTCCATACAACTATCCATTCTCCAAACATAGGCATAAGAATGGATACCTTCCCTGAGGTCTTTGGGTTTTCCTTTTTAAAGGACTCTGTGTTGTGTAAAACTTTAATTACATTTGTTTTATGTTTTTCTGTAGTTCACTTGTCTTTGGTGTAGGCTGTGACCCTTAGAGTGGGCAAGGAAAGATATTCCTTCTACAAGCTAATAACTGCCCTGATACTGAGCCACCAATACAGTACTCCTGCTAGAGTGTCCTTTACTGTGCCTCAGTGACATTTATGCACAGGCCTTTACATATCAAAATATATATTATCTCACTCTTCATTATCTTCCTTTTATTTCTAAGGATCTAACCTTTAGGCTCCTCTTGTAATTTTTTAAACTATGAGTACAAGGAGGTTATCTCTAAATTTCATTTCAGGATACTAAGGAAAGGGAGATTATAACATATTAATTCTGAAAAAGTGTTGTGTTTTTAAACTACTGCTTTAAGGATAATAAAGAATAAAATTTAGAAGACAAACTTTTATATGTATCTTCTTTACTACTCTTTTTAATCACTGTCTAGTCTCCTTTTATGGTCTTTAAGGGAGAGTGTGTGGGTTTTTCAGACAGGGCGTTGCTATGTAGTTCAGGCTGGACTTGAATTCACTTTGTAGCTGAAGCTCATCTCAAACGCATAATGATCCTCCTCCTTCTGTCCCCTGGATGCTGGGATTACAGTTGTGCACCAGCATGCCCAGCTTTTTATGTTTCCTTGGCTAATTGATTCCAATTCATTCTTTATCTCTGCTGTTTCCCAGGGCCTATTAATTACTCCAAATCTCCATAGGTGTCACTTAGAAGTATTAAAATTTCTCCAATCTTTCTTTCACACTGGTATAAATTCAACTAGCATATTGCTGTAGACATTAGGGTTCTGAAAACTAGTGTTATCTAGTCCTTCTTCATCCAGATGAGAGGCTTGAAAACTTGGCAAAGCTTGGAAGATTATTATCTTACAAGTTGCTCAGCAGTGACAGGAATTTCCACATCATTTCCTTTCTAAGAATTCAAGTCCTTCCAGGCATGGTGATGCACACCTGTGATCCCAGCCCTTGGGAGGCTGAGGCAGGAGGATTGCCACAAGTTCAAAGCCAACCTGTGCTACGTAGTGAGTTCAAGTTTACCTTGTACTGCACATTGAGACTCTATCTCAAAAAAAAAAAAAAAAAAAAAAAAAAAACAGAACTGAAGTCTTGTCTCAGAGGAGGCTTCCCTATGAATTTTAGCTATGTGGATATTTACTTGGAGTTGTTTATCAGTTACATCTATATACCTGGTTTTATTAATGAAGCAAGGTTTTCTATTTATTCCTTTTCCTGCTTTTGATTTTCTAAAGAAATCACTGTTTTTGTAACTTACTTTAAAATTGAAATATGAAGCCAGGTATATGCCTGTAGTCCCAGCCCTCAGGAAGCTGAGGCAGGAGGATCTCCATATAGCCCAGACCAGCCTGGGCTATATAGTGAGACTCTATCTCATAAAAAGCCTTTACATACACTTATTTCTTCAAGAGTTTTATCTATTCTATTTTCCAGCAGATATAGTGTTTCCATTTTAGTATTTAGATCTTTGTTCTATTTCAATTTTAGTTTAGTACATGGTGATAGATGTGGGTCTAGAATCAATTTTCAGCATGTGAAAAGCCAGTTTTCCCACCACCATTTATTAAAGAGGCTTTCTTCTACTTAAGGTGTTTGGTCCCTGTGTCAAAGGTTAGGTGGCTGTGTGTGGAGGACCATCTGGACCACTCTCCTTGAAAGAAGAGCAATTGTCTCCATTTTGGCTTAAGTTGGCCCTATTTGCATGCATTGATATGTGCTGAACTGGCTGAATTTTGTCTTTATCCCTCATTTGTCTTTAAAGCAATGCAAATGGGTCTAGCCAAGTTACTGATGTGTAGTCTTTAAAGCAATGGGTCAAGTCAGTGATACACGCCTGCAACTCCCATGCAGTATGTGTGCGCTAGGCTGAGAGACACCATGCTGTCAGCTGAGAATGAGCCTAGAGAAAAAAGGCTATGATTTTCAGGGCATGAAAATCACATCCAAACCAAAGCACCAACCCCACAACACTTCATCTTGCCCCAATCTGTGATATGCGGATTACTGTTTCTGCATAACTCTCTTTGCATATTGCAGAGGTGACTTTGGGTCTCCTACAGCCCAGCTCACAGCACTCATGTACTTCCTGCCACTCTCACAGTCACTCATCCCCAAGCCACTCCCCTCTTCACAAATTAACAAAACCTGGGTTTGGCCCTGGTTCAAGGCCTTTGTTCCAGTTAGACATTATTCTGGCTAGACTTAGGACCTCCTTGTCTTCCCACCATTTTAGATATACATTTATGTCTTTATTTGCACCATGGGTTGCACTGCAAGTGGTATATTGGAATTAACTTCCTAGAATTCCAGTAACTTACCCTTGGGGTTACAAATATAAACTTCACCAAATAACAGCTGAGTACACTTGGAGTTGTTTCTGCATCTTCTGTTCTGTTGCCCTGATCCTTGGGTCTGTTTTTCTGTTTTTTGTTTTTTGTTTTTTCTGCCAGTACCATGCTATGTTTTAATCATGGTAGCTTTGTAGTACAACTTCAAGTCAGGGATTGTGATGCTCCCTGCCTTGTCTTTGTTGCCAAGAATTCTTATTGCTATTCCAGGTCTCTTCTGGCTCCAAATGAATTTTAGGAATGTTTTCTCTAATTCTGTCAGTTATGCTATTGGTATTTTGATCAAGATAGTATTAAATCTGCATAACTGTTTTGGAAATATGGCCATTTCCCTGTATTGGTTCTTCCTACTTAAGAGTAAGGGATATCGTTCCATTTTCTGATATCCTCTTCCATCTCCTTTTTCAGAGTACTGTAGTTTTCAATGTAAAGGTGTTTTACTTCCTTCACTAGATTGATTCTTAAGTATTTCATTTTCCTTTCATTTTTCTATTGTGAAAGGTGTTGTTTCCCTGATTTCTCTCAGTGAGTTTGCTATTTGTGTACAGCAATGCTATCGATTTTTGAGTGTTGACTTTTTACACTGTACACTGCTGCATTTTCCATGTCATTCACAAATAATAAGTTAACTTCTTCCTTTCCTACCCATATTCCTTTTACTTTTTTCTCTTGTTAATAGTCAGTAGCTCTGGCTATTGACTAGGAGTGGTAATAGTGGGCATCCTTGTCTTACTCCTGATTTTAGAGTAAAAACTTCCAATTTTTGACCATCTCATATGATGTTGGATATTGGTTTGTCATAGATGGCTTTTATCAGATTAAGATAAGACCTATTCCAATTTTCTATAGGGTTTTTACTGTGAATGAATGTTGGACTTTGTCAAACGATTTTTCTACTTCTATAGAGATGATCGTGTGGTTTTTGTCCTTGGCTCTGTTAATGTGTTGTATTGCATTTACTAGTTTACATATGTTGAAACATCCCATTTATTGGTTTACATATGTTGAAACATTACTGGGATTAATCTTACTTGGTCATGTTATATAATTTTTTTTGATGATTTGCTGCATTCTGTTTGCCAGTATCTTATTGAGGATTTATGCAACTCTTTTCATTAAGGAGATTAGCCTGTAGTTCCCTTTCTTGATTGGATCCTTCTCTGGTTTTGGTATCAGGGTAATGATTGCTTCCAGGAATGAAATGGAAAGTATTGCTCCCCTTTCATTAAAATGTTTGAGGAGTAGTGGCATTATTTCTTCTCCAAAGTTCTTGTAGAATTCAGCAGTGACTCCATCAAAGACCTGGACTTGTCTCTGTTGGTAATTATTTTTCTTTTTATTACTTCTTCAATTTCATTGAATGATACTGGGTTATTTAGAACTTTTATTATATATCTTCTTGATTCAGCTTTAGTAATCCATATGTATCTAGGAATCTATCAATTTCTTCTGAGTTTTCCATCTTATTAGAGTACAAGTTCTCAAAGTAGATGTTGATGACCTTCTGGCTTTCTACATGATGCTTTGTGATTACACCCACTTCATTCCTAATTGCACAGATTTGGATCTCTTCTCTCCTTTTTCTGATAAGGTTGGCTAAGGCTTTGTTAATTTTATTTAATCTTTCAAAGAACCAGCTTATTCATTCATTGATTCTTTGTTTTGTTTTCTTAGTCTCATTTACATACATTTCTGCTCTGTTCTTTATAATTTCCTCCCTTTTATGCACTTTGGGCTTCACCTGCTCTTCTCTTTTTTAGAACCTTGAGGTTCAACATTAGGTTATTTATTTGAGCTCACTCTGTTTTCTCTCATGTGGGATTATACTGATATAAATTTTCCACATAGGACTGCTTTCACTGAGTGCCATAAGTTCTGGTATGTCATGTTGGCATTATCATTTAATTGTAGAAAGTGTCTAATTTCTTCTTGAATTTCATCTATGACCCACTGGTTGCTCACAAGAGTGTTATTTAATTTTCATGTGGGTATTTAGAATTTGTGGTTCCTTTTGCCATTGATTTTCAATTTCTTTGAACTATGATCTGATAATATGCATGGGCTAATTTCAATTCCTTTGCATTTACTTAAGCAAGTTCTCTGAGCTACTATGTAGTCTATTTTGGAGAAAGTCCTGTGTGCTGATGAAAACAATATCTATACTATAGTTTTTGGATGGAACATTATGTAGATATCTACTAAGTCCATTTGTTCAAAGGTTTGATTCAGCTCTGATATTTCTTTGTTGATTTTTTAAATCTAGTTAATGTGAGGTATTGAGTCCTCCATTACAATTGTGTCATTGCTTATATAATTTTTCATATCAATTAGTGTTTGTTCTATATAGTTGGGTTTGTGGTATTTGGTGTATATATATTTGTTATATATATATTGGTGTGTGTTTGTATATATATATATATAGTTATCTCTTCCACTTGGATTTTTTCCCTTAACAAGTAGGTAGAGATCTTTGTTTCTTCTGATCAGCCTTGGTTTGAAATCCGCTTTGTCTGCAAAGAGAATAGTTTACCTTGCTTTTCTCTGTGTTCCTGTTGTGTGGCATTTTGTTTTCCATCTTTTGACTTTCAGTCTATAAATTTCTCTTTCACTTAAATGTATCTCTTGTATGCAGCATGTTGTTGGATCTTCTTCCTTAACCCAATCTGCCAGTCTGTTTCTTTTGACTGGTGAATTGAGACCATTCACACTGATGGTTAAAACCAATATGTACTGACCTATTCTGGTCACATTATTTTCATGTTGTTGGTTCCCTTTCTTTCCCCTCTGTTTAATATCTTGTATTGTTTGGACTGGTAGATTCATTCTATTGGGATTTATGGAGTTGTTGTCTTCATTGTGTTTTTCTATAATATCCTTCAGAACTTCTGGGCATGTTGGTCTGGTAGTCCTGAATTTTTTCAAGTGTTCTTTATCATGGAAGTATATTGTTTCTGCAAAAATTTTGAAAGATAATTTTGCAGGGTGCATCAATCTGCATTGGAAATCATTTCTTTTAAACTTGAAATACTTCTCTCTAAATTCTTCTTGACTTAAATGTTTGCATTGAGAAGTCTGCTGTGATTCTGATGGCTTTTCCTTTATAGGTGATTTGTTTCTTTTCCCTAACAGCCTCAAATATTCTGTTCTTGTGGTGAATTTCTGGAATCCTGACTATCATATGCCTTGGTGTATGTTTTCTCCAATAATGAAGTTTTGGAATTCTACACCTCAGTTATCTGTATGTCAAATTATTTTGCCATGCTTGGGAAGTTTTCTGCTATTACTTGTGTAAAGAGGCTTTTTATGTCCTGTGTGCTATCTTCTGATTCTTCCTTGATTCCAATTAATCTTATATTAATCTGATTTGCATCATCTAACAGCTGTTGGATTGATTATTTATGCTCACTTGCTATTTTTAAGAGATCTTTCATTTGGTGATCGCCAATCACAACTCTGTCTTCTAGATATGGTATTCTATCTTTAGAATATTAGAAACTGCTGGTTGACCCTGCTGACTGTAACTTCAGTACAATTTTTCATCCCGTGAATTTCTATTTTGAGTCTGTTTTTGCGGCATCCAGTTCTTTTCCATGTTGGGCAATTTTGGTTTCCATGTCTTTACTAAATTTATTTATTTATTTATTTTTGAGACAGGATCTTGCTAAGTAGCTCAAGTTGGTCTGAACTCACTGTGTAGTCAGTGGACGCACAGTGATCCTCCTGCCTCAGCATTCCAAGTGCTGAGATTATAGGTGTGCAGCGCTATGCCCAACATCTCTTCTATTTTTTAACCTGTATCTACTCTGGATTCACTACCCATGTCCTCCATTATCACACTCATCTCCTTCATTATCCGTTTTGTCAAGAGACTTATTCAGCTGTTCTGTTACTTTCACTGCTACCATTTCATAAAATTCAGCTGGGTGGCTTTTGATTTTTTCCATCTCAATGCCCCCTTGATTTGCCCTAGGTGAGTTGGGGGGCTATGCATTACATCTTACTTCTGTGTTTTCTCACTCTATATTTTTAAAAAATTACATATTTGTTTTCTGTATTGAGGCCTATAAATTGCTTATTGTAGATAACATTATTATTAGTATCAAGACCTCCTCAGGAAATGACTACCTACTAGAGATGTCTTCTAGACGTAACTGGCTTTTGGCTTTTGAGTCTGTCCCAGGATCCTGCCTCTTCAATTTACTAGGGATGAAAAGTTGCTGCCTATTTGGCCTAGCACCCACTTCTTTGGTACTAAATTATAGTATTGTTTATGACTCTCAGAAAGTCTAGGCTTTCATATAAAAGGAAGAGCAATTGATCACAGCAACTATGTCACCTTAGCTAAAGTAGTACAATCAGTAATAACAATAGCATCAAGCACAGACTGGAAAATGACAAATGGTGAAACTCTTAATTTGCTGCTTTTAACCAATAGTACAAGATTTGTAATTATATAACAAAATCTAAGACAAATCAGAAAATTATAAACAGTAAATATCCACTCAATAGAGAGCAACTTTACTCTAAGAGGAGAAAATTATAACATTATAAGAAGAAAAAAATAGAGAAATAAAAAGGGAAAGAGATTATAAGCAAGGCAGAAGGACAAAAGTAGATCAAACAATCCTTGGGCAACTGGTGAAGAAGATGGGGGGAAAGAAAGAAGAAAAGAAACAAGAACAAAACAAATTTAAAAAACTAAAAATGATGTTTATATTCATGAAAAAAGCAAAAACAAACAAAAAAAAACACACCAAAAATGATTTAAAAGAAAAAAAAAAGTCTCCCTTTGATTTCAAGCCTTTGATTATTTTCTGGGGTCTACAATTCTCTGGTAGTGCCCAACTTGGAGCATGGCTGCTCTTGCTGGTACACAGAGGAGACAGTCAGAACCTAGATCCATGCTAGATAATCCCTGCAAGCCTGCAGTAGGATTAGGGCGAGGTGCCAATTCTGGTACATTTGGATCTGCAGAAGTTCAGGTTGATTCTGTCCCCTGGTAGTGGAGTTGGAACCTGAGTCATTGATCTTATAACACTCTGGGTATCTCTTGCCAGCCTGACTGTTGCTCCCTGACCTTGGATGTCTCCCGTGGTTGTCCCTTATCCAGTCACTGTGGGTTTTTGACACTGAGATATAGCCAACCCACAGCTGCCCTGAGTCCCTGGCTCAGTTGACCCCTCCCTAAAATGACATCAGACCAAGCACTGTCTCCAGGAGACTCTGCAGTCAATTGGACTACAGTCACTCACCAGCTGTTGCAGTGCACAGTATTGACTGCTCCATTCCACTGGTGCACTTCTCCCTGGAGTCCTCTGGAGTCACCCATTTTCACTGTGTCTTTGTAGATTTGACCTACCTTTGTCATGCCAGGGAAAGTGAAGATTTCCCCTTCCTTCTTCTGCATTCAGGTCTGCTTCTTCACTTTCTCTATGGGCTCCAATTTTCCCTTCAGATCCTTCCTGGGTCCCAAGTTTCCACCTCCTTCCTTCTTTTCTTCCCCAAGTTGTTATTTTCCAGGGTCTGGATTCCAAATATTGGAAAGGTTGATTTGTTGGTAAACCTTCCCAGAAGTCTTCACATATATTTTAGAACCTGGCATATCCCTTCCTATCAGAAAAGGCATTCTTAAACAGGTGAAAGCATGCTGATATTCCATGTGCTCACAGTAGGACACCAACCATACAGTATATAGATTGGTTAGTCATAATCAATAGTATTCAAACAAGTTAATACATACAAAAATACTTACAGAAGTCTTTTCTGTCATAATCAGGCACTCCCAAATCCTGTTGGATCTTAGTAAAAGTCCCTATATTCTTTTTATAAAAGATGTTACCTCAAACCCCTTTTTTTAATCAAATTTTATTCTTAAATATGTGGAAAACCCCTTTGTTTTCTTCATGGTTTGAAGAACGAATATGGTCTAGATTTTTTGCCAAAGTCTCAAACTCTCAGGGAATCTTAGGAAACAGAAAGCTCCAATTTCCTACTACTTTATTAGGTCATTGTTAGACCTTAACATGTACTAGACTGTTGATATTATTACAGCTTACTCTCTCTTAGAATCTTGTCAGTGATTTATGTTATATTTAAGGAGTGGACAGTTCCTGAGAATTGAACCTAGGGCCTTGGACTGAGCTACATCCTCGGCTTGCTTGGTTCCATTCTTTCTTGCTTTATTTTTTCTTTTTCTTTTTTTCTTTTTTTTTTTTTTTAAGTTGTGCAGACAGAACTTCAGCTATTAATTCTCCTGTCTCAGCCTTCCAAAGTGCTGAGATTGCAAGCATGAGCCATCATACCCAGTTTAAATTATCTATTGAACTCCATCAGGTAGACAGAAATCTAATGTTTAATAAAAGATAAGCATACTGTGTTGTTTGGTAATGGTTTGGATGGATTTTAAGAAAAGAGAATTAATGATTTATAGATGTATAGTCAACATGGCCCTCTGGATGAGAAAAGATGTTTTAGCTGTGCACTCAACTATGTTGAGCTATAAAAATCATAGATTTAAATTTCTATTACCTTGATTCAGCCTTTACCAATTTTTTCCTGACCTGTTAGGATAACCCTTGTAATTTGCTCCCTTTACTTCTCATAGCGTAATCAGCCTGGCTTGTTTAGGGATCTTTTGAATTTATATAATTCAGTCTGCCAGACATGATGGCTCCAACTGAACAAAAAAATAGTATTGCTAAATACATCTGTCAAGCATCCAAACGAACTCACCAAATCATGGGCCTTGTCAGGGCATTCAGGTGAATATTAAATTTTCATCATCTGTATAACTGAGTAACCAACACGGAGATAACATTATGCAATACAGCATCCAGTGTTCATTCCCTACTATCTTCTCTATAATTTGGTATTTCCTTTATTGTTTTTGCGTTAACAAATGCAAAGATAACATTATATAATACAGCATCCAGTACTAATTCCCTACTATCTTCTCTATAATTTGGTATTTCCTGTATTGCTTTTGTGTTATTCTGTTTTATATATCTCCATTCTTTTGTCTTTAAAATAAAAAAAATTTAAAAAGAAAGAGATGCAGAACCTTAGAACCCAGTAATAGTATTTATTGTTGATATATAAATTTTCAAAGTTTTTAAATGGTTGACATTCCTTGTATTCTATTTAGTTATTATCTCTGCCATTTTACTGACCTACATTCCCTGCCTTCTTAAAATTTGAGGCCAGGTTCAGTTGATAAGTTGCCCAGAGTAGGCAGGAACTTATGATCTTTCCACCTCATCCTCTCAGGGAACTGGAAGTATAGAAATTGTACCTCCATGCCTGTATTGCTTTAGCCACTTTGTGATAGTTTTCTTAGTTATCTGTGATGTTTGTTGCTATTTTTATTTTTGTTTTGTTTTTGGTAAATTGTTTTCCAAATTAGAAATAATTTGGCTATCCCTGATTTATCTTTTTGAGAATCCCTGATTTGTCATCTGGGGCTTAATTGACTTTTTGACATTTGGTAAATCTAAGGATTTGGTTTTTGCTTAATATCCTTTCATAATGCTTTACAGATTTTATTTATGTATTTCTTTAAAATGTGAAGGGGAGCTAGGTGTGGTGGCACATGCCAAGTGTAATCTAGCACTATGGAGGCTGAGGCAGGAGGAATGTTATAAATTCAAGACCAGCTTGGGTTAAAGAGTGAGTTCAAGGCCAGCCTAAGCTATTTAGCAAGACCTTGTCTTAATGAATTAATTAGTTAATTAATTAAGGGTATGATAGCATATGCCTGTAATACCAACTGTTCAGAAAGCTGAGGAAGGAAAACTGTGAATTTAAGACCAGCCTAGGCAATTTAGGAGACTCTGTCCACAAAAAATAAAATAAGCAGTATGTTTTTTTCTTTGTCTATTTTAGCTGTGACTATAGCACCTAGACCAGTTTCTGAGTAGTATGTGTGCCTTAATAAATAACTATTCAATAATGAGTGCATATTTTAAATCAACTCCTTAATTTTTAATCTCCCGTCTCCTAATATTGATAGCAATACACAATAAAGTTGATTATTGCCTTTGTCAAAATAAATAAAATGCTTACATTGTTTTTAATGCAATACAAGGTATTTAACATTTTCTTAAAGAAGAATTGTTTTTTAAAAAGTAAATCAGTTCTTTCACATTCAGTACATGACCTAAGAATTATTTGTTTGTTTTTTAATATGAATACGGGACTTGTGTATTTGAACTTGTATTCCTTTTGACTACTGCTAAGAAAAGAATAATCTAATTTGATCACTTATTCTGTTTCAACCCTTTAATGTTTTCCATAATTAAAGCTAATTGACTTAAGCACCTGACATCTTCATTACAAGATATTCTCTTGTTTCCTAGGAGGCCAGTCAAGGGCAATTGCCAGGAACAGGCAGCCCCAGCCACACAGTCAGAATTTCAGGAACTGCAGCCTCATTTCAGGAAGCAAAGCATGCACCCAGTAGACAGACGGTAAGGTCACATGTCACCACAGAGGCCCAGACACTGACTCACCAAAAGTCCCTCTCAACGTGAGGACACAGGAAGAATTCACCTGAAATGTGCCACTAACAAAATATGTCTGTGCTATGCCTTACAGCATGAAGCAGAGACAGAATACAAAGGAATGTAATTTCAGCACAGCCTAGCAACAAGAAAATCACATCTACACATAATCAATTGTCATCATTTTTAAGAGGCATAAAGGGATTTGGTAGGCAGAATTTTTTAAGTACATACACAAAGAAATAGAGCCTGGGTACTCAAAAGGGAAAGAGGTGTATCATTTTCTGGAGCTAAAAATATTTATTTATTCATTTACTTTTGGAGTGAAGAACCTGTAGAATTTTTGAATCTATAGGAAGTTTTGTCTTGGTTTAAGGTGAGAAAGATGACCCATATAATAAATTTTAATTATGACTAAGCACATACTATACATTTAAGTACTTAGTGTATCAAGTAATTATTAAGCCACTGTTACTGGGTTTTGGGGTTCTGGAGTCTTTTTTTAGGGGTGGTTTCTAGAATTGGTCAAGACAAGCACAAATGGTAGCAAGGTTTAACATTTATTGAAGTTAGGAAAAGAAACAGTTTCTGCAGAGCAATTTGGGCCAAGTAAAAGTAGGAAAATAAGTGAACTCTGCAAGATGAGACAGGGCTACTGTGAGAGAACACAGTAGTGGACAGCTCAACGTCAGCTGTCCTAGTTGTATCACCCACGCTCCAGCCTGGCATCTGGTCTAGCCTGTACTAACCAAAACTGCTTGAGTCCTTTGGAGAAGTTCACATGAAGGATTTTGGGAACTGTTCTGTGCATGTGTCCTGGGATTTTGTAGTTCACATGTCATGCCCACTTCTCCAGCTAGCTCTGCCATACCCTAGTCTCCTGCCTTACCACTCCACAAGACACTAAGCACCACAGTAATACAGTTAAGCACCCCAGCATAAATCTTAATATTTAAATTATTGGAGATATTTTCTATTTTGCTGTAAAAAACAATACTTAGTAAAGGAATGATTATAGAAAAACGCAAGCGCCCCATATAAAAGACTAAGTTTGCCAAAAGTGTAACAACATGCTTCTGTACCGGAATGATTGAGTTTTATTATTTTAAAAAAACAGGGTCTGTTCTATTCCTTATATAATAGTAAAAGATCTGTGAGTGGCTGGGGAACAAGTGACACAGGCTCAACTGATATAACAGAAAATGGACATCCAGCCAGTATATTTCAGTTTCTTAGTTGCCCACGTAATAGAAACTGTTCCAGTTCTAGGTGACCTGTCTCTTAGAAAAGGCTTGTCACTATGATGCATAGCTGGTCACTGTGATGCACATTGTATAAACCATTCTCCAATTGATAAGCTATTCTGCCTCTGTACTTCCTGCTTGTTTACCCCATATAAGCCCTAGACCACTAGAGATCAGGGCCTGATATTCTGGGAATGATCCAAACCAGTGCCTGTCAACGTAAATAAATCTGCCTCCAAACACTGGGTGCCATTTTGGTGTTTCTGCTTGCCATGGCACTGAAGCAAAAGCAACTGACGCTTTTCATAACAATAATCTGTCATTTGACTTGTCCAATAGAAGGGCACCTGAAGAGATTTGCAAACCACTATCATCAATAACACTAATTCCATAGAGTTGTCATGAAATAAAAGGAAATAATAAAAAGTAATGATACCTATTGAGCATTTAAAATATGTCAAGTACTGCCAAACAATTTTACATAGACTATGCTATTCTCCTAATGTGATAATGTTATCTCTATTTTACAGATAAATAAACCCACAAGCCAGATGTGGTGTTACCGATGGTGGGCCCAGTGGAATTTCTTCTAGGTTCCTAGTGTCCTGAGAACTGGACAGACATACAGAAAAGGTAACAAGATGTACATTTACTGAAGGTAGAAAAGAGGTATGCTCTGCAGAGCAGGAACAGTTGGTGAACACACTCAGAGCAGCCAGGAGGATAAGGGAGAGGGGTCTTTTATGCCTGTGATTCCTAGATTAGCTTCCCTCTCATGCAAATAAAGCATTGGGATCCTTGTCCAACTGAAAAGTCACTTAGCCCAGGGCCAGATTTAAACTGCCCTGTGGAAGACTCATTGGATTCACACCAGATATGAATGAAGAATTGAATACAGCACTCTTCTGACTGGTTCTGTGTACAGTGCTCAAGAGCCATAGAGCAATTGTGGATCCTGTGTTCTGCCCGGGTGCCTGAGGTCTCCATAATTTTGACAGATTCCACCCAGTTGTTAGACTGGTTTGTCTTAGTCTTAATCTCTTACCTTAGATGTGCAAGCCTATAATTCCAGCACTCTGGGAGTCTAAGGCAGTAGTGGGGTAGTTCAAGTTCAGCCTGGGAAACTCAGTGAGCTCTGCCTCAAAATAAAAAATAAAAAAGGCTAGCGATGAAGTTCAGTGCAGAGTCCCTGGCCTCAATCCACAGGACCAAAATAAAATAAATAAAATACAATAAACTTATATCAGCCTTTACACTAAAGCTGTCCTCTTAATTACTGTGATCTTTAGTAGCACTCCATCAGGATTTTACACTAAATTGCCTGTGCTGGCTGTCTCCCCAAAAGCATAATTATGCATCTTTTATTGGCTGCCTTCCCCACCCTCTTTCTTTCCCGAGCCTCTTTCATGCTTTGTGGGATCACCTAATGCATTAGCTTCTATAGCTGCCACAGCAGAATTTCACAGTTTGCGTGATATTTATGGTCTCACAGTCCTGAAGCCCAGAAGTCCACAGTAGAGTATGGCCTGGTTGGTTCCTTTTGAAGCCTCTGTCCTAGACTTGCAGGCGGCTCCCTATTCGCTGGGTCTTAACACTGTTATCGCTCTGTGCGCACACTTGCCTGGTCTCTGTGTGTGTCCAAATTGCCTCTTCCTGAAATACAAATGGCCAATAAGTACATTTAAAAAAAATGTTCACTATCTCTGATCACTAGAGAGATGAAAAGCAAACCAACACTGGGATTCCATCTGATTCCAGAAAGTATAGCTATCTTTAAGAAATCAAAAACTAATGAATGCCAGTGAGGCCAAAGGGGTAGGAAGGGAAGAATCCTGCACTGCTGGTGGGAATGTAAACTAGTATAACCACTTTAGAAACCAGTATGGAGATTCCTCAAAAAACTAAAAATAGAAATTGCATCCAACCCACTTATTCCCCTTCTAGGTATCTTCCAAAAGAGTTAAAGACTTTGTATTACAGTAAGACATGCATACCCATGTTGAGAGCAGCACGGCTCCTAACACCTAAATCTTGGAAATGGCCTAGATGTCCAACAACAAATGAATGGATTTTTAAAAATGCAGTATTTACCAACAGAGGAGTGCTACTGGGCCTTAAAGAAAGATAAACTTGAGTCATTTGCAGGAAAACAGATGCACCTTGAGAACACAGTGCTTAATGAAATAAACCAGACACACAAGCTTAAATACCACATGGTTTCTCTGCAATGAGAAACCAAAATTATAAATCATTCAAAGAGCAAAATAAAGAATGGATCATGGGAAACAAGGAGCTAGATCTTTTGTAAATGGAAAGGAAGTCTGGAACAGAGAGAGGGGAAGAGAAGAAGTAATAAGGATTAAGATTCAATGTGTACCTGCACCCTCTCTGCAAATTACATACTGCAAATATGTAACTAAGACAAAATTACTTGTTCTTGTACAGGCATCAGTGACATAGAATTAGGGCTCACCATAAAGAAATAATTTTAACTTACTTGTCTAAATGACTTCATCGCCAATGTACATTATAAGGTGCTAGGAATGAATACTGAAGCATATAAATTTGGTGAGGGAGACAAAATTCAACCCATAACACCAAATACACCACTTCACCTAAAGCTTTGCTGTGGGGTTGGGTAATATTGGTCTTCTGACATTGAATTCTCCCGGTTTCTATTTCTGTTAAAGTGCCTTTAGTTCACATCATTTTTGAAGTTTATTTTAATAGATTTTTTAAGCAGTTAGGTTCATAGAAAAATTGAGCAGAATGAATAAAGAGTTGCCATAAACCTTCTATCTCTAAACATGCATAGACTCCCCCATTAGCAACATCCCCAACTTAGCATTAATTTGCATTGTTGAACCTACACTGACATATCATTATCATTCAAAGTTCCTAGTTTATATTGGCATTCTCTAGTAGCACTGTACATTCTAGGAGATTGGACAAATGTCCATGATGCAATCAAAATAGACAGTGAATTTGAATGTACGTTTTAAAAAATGTATTACAATAAAAGACACATTGCTATGAGACCCTTCAAAATACTCCCCCCTCACGTCCAACACACGTATCCCATCATTCTTGACACTTTCTGAAGCAGTTCTGGAAATCCTCTTGCCTGGGTATCTTTACAAAGTGTGATTTTAAAAAATCTGGTGAGTGATGCTGCTGAGCACCATCCAATAGAAAGGCAGGCTTGTAACAATATTATAGTATGCCCTCATCTACCTCGTTCACCACATCTGGCACTGTGCAACTTCTGGATCTTCCTCAAAGTCAAAAGGACCGTGAAAGTTAGATGTTTTTAATGGATTCAGGACATAAAGCACCGAGGACAGTACAGCTAAAAACATTCACAAAAGAGGACTTCCAGAACTGCTTCAGAAAGTGGCAAGAACAGTAAGTGTGTTCAAAGTGAGGCAGAGTGTTCTGAGGGGGTTAATAGCATGTATCTTTTATGCAATAAATTTTTAAGTGTAAACATTCACTATTTTTTATCATACATTGTATAATGAATAACATGTAACCTACCACTATATTATCATACATAATAGTTTCACTGCCCTAAAAAAATCCTTAGTGTGCTTCTGATACATCCCTCCATTCCTACCTAGTCCTGGAAACCACTAATCTTTTTGACTGACCCCATAGCTTTATCTTTTCAGGAATATCATGTGTTTAGATTCATATAGTGTGTAGACTTTTAGGTTGACTCACTTAGAATGTGCATTTAAGGAGGAATCCTTACCTTTAATGGCTTGGTAGCTCATTTCTGTTTAGCTCTGAATAGCGTCCCATTGGTGACACACCTTCCTATATCACCTAGATGAAAGACATCTTGGTATCCTCCAGTTTTTAGCAAATATGAATAAAGTTGCTTTAAATACCTGCATGCACATTGTGTGTGGTCATAAGTTTTCATAAATACCAAGACGCGTGAATGCTGGGTCATACGGTAAGAATTTGTTTCATTTTGTAAGCAGCTGTCTCCTAAAGTCGCTCTTCCATTCTGCACTCCCACCAGCGATGACGGAGAGTTCCTGTTGTCTCACACCTTCCCAGCGTTTAGTGTCAAGGATCAGCATTTTGGCCATGCAAATCAATGTGTGCTGCTGGCTTGTTGTTTTTGTTTGCATTTCCCTGGGGATAATTTCCCTCAGTGTACAATTCTGTGTACTCTCACTAGACAGGAGGTAGGTGTAAAATTCTAGGACTGTTTTTTCCCTCTCAGTATTGTAAATATGTTATTCATTGCCTCTGGCTTGTGGTGAGAAGTCATCTGTCATGTGTGGCACTGTCCTCCTGGTTACCGTGGCGTGGTTTTCTCCCCAGAGCTGTTCTCTTTCACTGTGGTGTTCCGTAGTGCTTATGATGCAGCCAGCCATGGCTTTCTCTGTACTTAGCCTGCAAAGATTTGTCAACATCCTGCACATTTGACCAAACTTGGAAATGCTTTGGCCAGTAGTTCTTCAAATTTTTGGTCCTATTTATAGTTCTTCTGTCTCTCCTTCCCCTCTTCCCACCCCTCCCCTTTTCTGTCTCCCTTTCCCTTTCCCCACCCCTGTCTTCTGGAATTGTGTTTACACAGATGTTAAACTTCTCAATATTGTTTATCAAATTACTGGGGCTCTTGCTCATTTTCTCCTAGGCTTTCTTCCCTGCTTTTTTTTCCCCCCCAGATTAGATAATTTCTATTGCCCTGTCTTCAAGGACACTAATTCTTTGTTCTCTCTAGTATTCAATAACAGCTATCACATGATTTCTTTTTTTTAATTTTATTTTAAAGACAAAAGAATGGAGACATATGAACCAGAAAAGCCATAAACAATACAGAAAATACAAAGTTATACAGAATATAGTAGGGAATTAGAACTGGATGTTGTATTACATAGTTATCTTCACATTAGTTAACACAAAAACATTAAAGGAAATACCAAATTATAGAGAAGATAGTAGGGAA
>PVLD010005925.1:0-32574 GCA_004027595.1 Dinomys branickii | reverse complement strand
GATATAAAGTTATCTTCACTTCTGTTAATACAAAAACAATTGAGGAAATACAGAATTATAGAGAACATAGAAGGGAATTAGCTCTGGATGCCGTCCTACATAATGTTACCTTCACCTTTATTGCTCAGTTACACAGGTGATGGCCCATTTAATCATTCAGTTTTTCTCCTCCCTCATCTCCGCTGCCCTACCACTCAATCAGTCATCTTCCCTGTGATAATAACTGTACTCCTGGGTTTATCTATATCCTTGGACTCTCGCCTTGGGAAGAGATATAGCTGCCTCAGACTATACTATAACATACACGGGTGTATACAAACTACCATGGTTGGAGGTGGGAAAGCACATATGCTCACAGCGGACCGCCCAGCTCCACCCTGTTGTCGTGCTATGTGTGGGAGCAGGTCCAGTCCATGAGGTGCCCTGAGCGGGGCCCACAGCAGTGCAGCCGCAGGGCCCACATCAGAGCAGCCACAGGGCCCACAGTGGCGCAGCCGCGGGGCCCACTGCAGAGCAGCCACAGGGCCCACAGTGGCACAGCCGCGGGGCCCACCGTGGCTCAGCAGCTGCGGGGCCCACTGTGGATCATCCACAGGGCCCACAGCAGAGCAGCCGCGGGGCCCACTGCAGAGCAGCCACAGGGCCCACAGTGGCACAGCCGCGGGGCCCACCGTGGCTCAGCAGCTGCGGGGCCCACTGTGGATCATCCACAGGGCCCACAGCAGAGCAGCCGCAGGGCCCACTGAGGAGCAGCCACAGGGCCCACTGCGGAGCAACTGCGGGGCCCACTGCAGGTCATCTGCGGAGCCCACAGCAGAGCAGCTGCGGGGCCTGCAGCAGAGCAGCCGCGGGGCCCACAGCAGAGCAGCCGTGGGGCCCACTGAGGAGCAGCCACGGGGCCCACTGCAGAGCAGCCGAGGGCCCTCAGCGGAGCAGCTGCGGGGTGCCCTTTGTGACCCTTTTGGCTCTGTCCTGTTGCCTTGATGCCAGAGGCCCTTTCTTCTCCTCCCACCTCCTCCTAACCTCCATCATTACCATTCCTCACCCCTTGCAGCTGGGCAATGTGTCTCCGAAGCTGAAGCTGCGAATGCCGAAACAAGGGCGTGGCCAAGGACATGATTTCTAAAATGTTAGATTTCTTAATACCTCATTTTAGAATTTCCATTACATCATAGCTGTATAGTTTATGTTTCTCTGCTGAGATTTCCTGTATGTCATTCATTAAAATCATATTTTCTTTAATGTCCTTAGATGTCAAGTGTTGTAATAATGGCCTTAATGGCCGGCTGTGGTGGGGTATGCTTGTAATCCCAGCAGTCAGGAGACAGAGTCAGGAGAGTTATTGTGAGTCTGAGGCCAGTCTGGACTACATAGCAAGACCCTGTTTCAAAAAGAAACAAAAATAATAATAACTGCCTTAAAATCTTTGTGAGCTTATTGTAACTCCCAAGGTATCCTAGGGTTTCTTGCTAGTGTCTTCTTCCAGTATTGGCCACATTTTCCTGCTTATTCTTCTGCCTAGTAATTTTGGGTTGTATCCAGGATCTAGTAAGTTTAGGTATTGTAGCAATTCTGGAATTTTTCATGTTCTTCTCAAGAATATTGACTTCTGTCTTAGTAGTAGGCAGGTACCTTGGCAAAATTCAAAGTTCAAACTCTGCCCCCTCTATGTTGGACAAGTAGCTGAAATCTCTCTGCAGATTTGTTTTATCTTGGTTTTTAGCCATGTATGGGCTCTGCCCTCTAGAAGCACAGTGAAGGGGCCAGTTAGATTTTTAGAGTTTATACTAAAAAACTGGCTCCCTCCTTCTATAATTCTCCTTTCTGGAACATTCTTCTTCATATCTAGTTGTGATTGCCCCGAACTCTAGCTCTGAATACTTAACCTGTAAGATTATAAGTTTCTGCCAACCATGGCATTGCATGGCTATAGTTTCAGTACTCAGGGAGCTGAGGCAAAAGAATCAAAAGCTCAAGACCAGCCTGGTCTATACAGTGAGTTCTAAATCAACCCAGACTACACACTGAGACCCTGTCTCAAAAAAAAAAAAAGGTTCTGAGTGAGTTTCTGGGCATTAGTTTCCCTGTATGTTTCAGAGTAAAGTCTGCCTGCACATAAGCAGAAATAAAAATGGAAAACTCAGCCAGGGCGTTGGTGCAAGGCTGGATGCAAGGTACATGCCTATAATCCCAGCATTTTGGAGGCTGAGGGAGGAGAATCACTACCATTCTGAAGCCAGTTTTGGCTATATAATGAGTTCAAGACCAGCCTAAACTACACAGTGAGACCCTGTTTCAAAAAAAAAAAAAAAGGGAGGAAACTCAGCCACCGTCATTCCTTTCCTCCTGGGTTGACTCTCCACCATTTTCAGCCTACGTTGGTCCGTGTTCAATGTCTTCACATAGTTGTTTTCCATATCTTGTCCAGAGTTTGTAAGTGATACTTGTGGAATGGTTAATCTGATACCTGCTACTCCACTACTGGTGGAAATAAAGCTTCATTTTCTTCTTTAAGAAAAATCTGTTCCATATCTAGACACCCATATTTTTATCATTGACTTATTACTTATTATTGACTTATTACTTATCATATTGAATCTATTACTACCCATCAAAACATGCTTTGAGTTTTTTTCTTTAGGGTGAAAAAAAAGAACCACATTTCCCCTCAGATTGTAGAGCTCCTAGCTCACTTTTCTGCTGAAAAGAAGCAGTCAAGCCAAGTATGGAAGCATACACCTGTAATCCCTGCACTTGGGAAGCTGAGGCAGGAGGAACACTGTGAGTTCAAAGCCAATCTAGCCTACATAAGTGAGTTCAAGGCCTGCCTACACTACATAGTGAGACCCTGTCTAAAAAGAAGAGGAGAATAAGAAGGAGGAGCAGGAAGACAAGGAAGAAAAGGAGGAAAAGGAGAAGGAAGAGGAGGAGGAGGAGGAGGAGGAGGAGGAGAAGCAGTTAGGCCATCTTTTCTTCAGATCCTCCATGCTAATAAAGATTTTCCTTTTCTTGATTTACCCTTCAACTCCATTCCTGTGGACAAGTGAGTAAAACTATTATAGACTAGATTTTTTTTCCAACATTGAGGACATTCCTGGGAACATTTCCAAACATTCCATTCAATTATTCTCTTTTTATTGATGAGGATTTTATACAGTTTTTCTGGAGATTTGCACAGTAAGTTTCCAAATAAAGGGGATTTGAGTTCATATCTGGTGGTATAACCTGAAAGGAGAAGGGATTATCACCCTGGGAAATGACACAGAAAAAGGAGGACACTGCAGAAGAACCCAGAAAAGCCCCAAATCTATTTGATCCAAAAGACCTTTATGGTTGGACAGATATGCACATAGCTTTATGCTTCCTGCTTGTCCCATCATGAGCTATTTCTCCTCTACCATGCCACCCTACCTTGAAGCCAGCCAACTATGGAGTGAAACCTCCACCAACTATGAGTTAAATAAACTTCTCCTTCCTTAAATTGTGGTGTTGGTATTTTGTTCCAGCAACAGAGAAAATAGCTAAGACAACATTATACATAGGTATTTTAAAACAGCTTCATTAGAACCAGGGATACAGCTTAGTGGCACAAGCACCTGCCTGGAAAGCACAAGGTCTTGAGTTCGATTCCCAGTGCCAATAAATAAATAAATAAAACAGCTTCATTAAAATATACAAGTTGACTGTCTCTATGCTCCAATATTCAAAATGTGTGTGTGTGTGTGTGTGAGAGAGAGAGAGATAGAAGGGAGCTGGGGATATAGCTCGGTGGAATAAGTGCCTGCCTAGCGAGCGCAGGGTCCTGAGTTCAATCCCCAGTACCGCCAAAAAAAAAAAAAAAAAGAGAGAGATAGAGAGAAGTGATCTCACTATGTTGTCCCAGATCATCTTGAACTCCTGGGCTCGAGTAATAATACAGGCATGCACCACCATGCCCAGCCAAAACTTTCTGAGTGCTGACGTGATACTATGGGTAGACGACTCCAAACCTGAATTTATGTGAACAAGTCATAACAGGTCACCCAGATATACCAAAAATACAGTGTAAATTATTCTGGGGCTATATGTACAAGGTGTGCATGAAACTTAAGTGAACTTTGTGTTTAGACCTGGATCCTGTCCCTATAATATCTCGTCATGTATATGAAAATGTCTTCAAATCCAAAACACTTCTGTTCTGTTCTCTTATCTTTTGGATAAGAGATTCTTAACCTGTAATTTTCATTTCACTGTACAATTTTTTAAAGATGAACACTGTCTGAGTCAATGAATGAAGAGGTACAAAGCAGCTTTCTCAGTCAGCACTCTCTGCAGATGAAGAGGTCTGTTACTAGTGACACCTCGTTCCTATTCAAAGCTGTGTATGGTGACAATAAGCATTACATGGCTGAGTTTCAAACCTGAAATGACTGCATTTAAAGTTGAAAAGAACAGAGATTCAGCACCACTCAAGAGACTCATTTGGATACTGTCTTTCATCAAGCCTTCGTAAGATGAGAAGGAACCATACTTTTTTTTCTAGCCAAGACTGTGTATTTCTTCATCTCTACCAGCTAAGTTTTGATGCGAATCATTCACTTTCTCCATTGGATGCATCTTTCTCAGTAACCACCCTACTGCAGATGAAAAAGAAAATAAGCACAAGTAAACACTGAATTCTCCACCTTCAAAATGTTTTTGTATATGTGCTGCTGAAGCAAGCCCTCCATCAAAATAATGTTTCCTTTAAAGTTTGCTAGAAAGAGGCACTTAGAATGGAATATTTGGGAATTGAAAAAAATAAAATATTACTAGAGGTAGCAATCAGCAAGGCACTTCTAATGTTAATGATTCATCCATGTGTTTTCACAGCTTTTTACTCCTCAACCAAGTTTCCAACCCTGCCCACCTCCCAACTTGGTGTTGTGTGAGCTTCCCAGGCAAACGTACATCATATATTATTTACCACCTTGTACTGAAACTGTCCATTCACCTTCCTATCTTCCTTTACCTGTCAGACAAGCTCCTTCTTTGGAGGAGTTATGCTCCATCTTTCACTGAATCTTGTATCCTGGCTCTTAGTTTAAGACCAGGAATAAAATAGATACTCAATATTTGCTTCTTGAATATATGCACCTTTGTGCCTATTTTAGATTTTCCAGTGCTGGGAGCAAGTACCTGGCAAGTATAGAAATTGGGCTCACAGTTCCAGAGGTTTCTGTCCATGGTCTGAACGTCATGGGGAGTGACATCGTGGTAGAAGGGCTTGGCAGAAGAAAGGTGCTCAGCTCGCATCAGCCAGGGAACAGAGCTAGGTAAGAGCCAGAGGAGACCCTTTCAGGCACTCTGTCAGTGACATACTTCCTCCAAGCAGGCCCAACCTGCTAACAACAGATTCAACTACCAACTCGTAGATGGACAGATGTGATTAGGAGCTTCACAATCTAATTGCCTTTCAACATCCCACTTGTGAACTCATGAATTTCTGGGGCTTCTGAACACACGATTCTTCCGTTCAAACCATCACAATGTCCATGGCACAACTAACGTAGGGACATCCACTAACACTTTAAAGCAAACAGAATATGTCTATAAAAATTTTAAGGGAAAGATTTTAGAGGCAAATATGGCAATATACAACTGACGCTGAGTTTTTCTTTTAATTCATGCTTCCAGTGACAATTTGCACCTAGACGTTGAAAAGACATTCTTGTACTATGACATGATAACTGTGGGTAGGCCATCATTTAACAGAAAGGAAATGCAAAGATTGTCCCTACAATGGAATCAGTTTTGAACTCTGGCTTATTCAGAGCAAAAAGAATCCTGTTAAAGCCTTTAGAAATGTAAAAGAAAACATTTAGTCTAGATAACCTTTCTGTAACTACTCATGATTACATAATCAAATATATTAGTTTCAGTCTCAGAATTTTGACACTTATTAGAAAAGAGAGAGTAATATTCTTAGTACCTTGCATATTATTTGGTACACAGTAAAATTTATTAAAGAAATGAATGATCCATTACTATAAAACATAATTTTAATTACAAGTGTTATGGATTGAATTGTATTTCCCAAAATTCATATGTTAAAGTGTTCAGGCCTGTTTCTTCAGACTGCGACCTAGCTTTAGAACATGATTGTTTAAATACTTAACTGGTTCTACAGGAGTAGGATGTGCTGTTCACCCAGTACAACTGATGTCCTCACTAAGGAGGAAGATGCAGGCACAGGGGGAAGCGATGTGAAGATGCAAGTGTATGTTGGGGTGGTGCTTTCACACTCCAAGAAGCGCCAGAGATCACCAGCAAGCTCCAGGAGCCAGGAGAGGTGTGGAACCTATTTTTTCTGACAACCCTAGAAGGAACCAACACTCCTGACACCTTGATTATGGTACTGGGATTTGAACCAAGGGTCTTTGCCCTGAGGTACCTCACTTGTCCCTTTTTATATCTTTTTTTTTTTTTTTTGAGACAGGGTCTCCCTAAGTCACTAAATTGCCCAGGATGGCCCTCAACTTGCAGTCCTCTCATTTTAGCCTCCCAGAATGTTAGGATTACAGATATGTGCCACATGCCCAGTTCAGGTGTTATAATCTTTTGATGGCTCAAATCTATTCTGAAAGAATAGCTTTATTTGGTATTTGTTATGGTCTGTGTCTATGTGTCCCCCCAAAACCTCATCAGTCATAGGTGGGATTTTTCAGAGATGCCTGGATCTGGAGCATGTGATGCTGGGATCAAGGGTGTGTGATTACTAAATTGGCCCACTGATTGGTTTGGCATAGTTCTGGGTAGGGTGCAGGATCCCCCACCTTGGGTGTTTATTCAGGTGGACTGTCTAGGTTGTCCATAAACTCAAGACGCTTCTGTCTCCACTTCCTGAGTGCTAGAATTACAGGCAGGTGTCACCACAACTAACTCAAAATGTACGATTACAGTATGATCTCCTGCCCATTCTCAAGCACAGCTCATGATAAGTGTAATAATAAACTACAAAGAATAAACCAACTTCCTTGACTTAATTGAACTCTCTTTTGTATTGAATCTCATTAGATTTAAGTAGACAATTCAGTGGAGTATTATTCTAAGGTGTTTTTTCTTTCTTTCTTGAGACAGAATCTCACTATGTAGTTCAGACTGGCCTTGAACTCACTACGTAATCCAGGCTGGTTTCAAACATGAGGCAACCCTCCTGCCTCAGCCTCCCAAGTGCTGGGATTATAGACATGAGCCACACACCCACCTTGAGTGGAATGTTATATAGAATTGACATGGAATTTTAAAACTTAGAAAAGTTTAAAGTATTTTCATCAATAGTATAACTTCCAGGGTGTTATAATTTGGATATAAAATGTCCCCTGAGAGTCTCTTGTATTTCGTGTGAGGCTTTTGTAAGGTGCTCATCAGTAGATTAAGCGAACTATTACAGAGGAGCATAATGATAACGAGTACCTGGCAGGAGGCTGCACGTAGAAAACAATCAGTAAACAGTTTATAATGAGTCCATGAATGAATGAATATGTGAATGAATTTAGAAATCAGGTCAGAAAGCTTTTAAAAACTGGGCCACACAGGAGCAATTAGCAAGGATTTTTGTGTTGTGATAATTGCCCTAGGATCATACTTATCATGTATACCCTTTTAAGGAACAAATTAAACAGACTCAAAGAGACAGTCATTCAGAATTGATTAAGAGACCTAAGAGACCACCTGGAAGGGATGCCTGATTACATTCAGAACTGACAGAGCTCGGGGGTCTATCCCTGAAACATTGCCAACCTGCTCCTGCCAGAAGGATGCTACATTCCAGCCCCATTCAGCCAGTCGTTGGCTAGAGCAAAAGCAGCTCAGCTTCCTTCACACCTTCACACTTGGAGAGGTAATAGACAATAATTGTGATCGTGAAGCAGGATTGTGCCACCCAGGAGATTAGTAAAGCCCTCTTTTGTGTGTCTGAGTGGGTCAGGGACGTGTGACTGTCCTGGTTTGTGTCTAGATGTGCCCCCAAAGCTTCATGCAGTTATGGGGTGGGCTTCTGGAGTTTATGATTGATCCATGGTCCAATGCTGAGACGATGGATGTGAGAGTTACACCCGCTCTGAGGCGTGTAGTTTGTGTACAGTGCAAGGGAGGGAAAGAGACTGCTTGCCTCCTCCATTTCACTCTTGCTGCTTTTGCTGTCTTCTGCTGCTACCAACTGTCGCCCTCTGCCATGTGCCACTCCGCCTTGGAGCCAGCCAAGTGGGGACTGAAACCTCAAACCAATGAGCTAAATAAACTTTTCCTTCCTTAATTTTGGGTGTTGAGTATTTTGTCTCAGCAATGAGAGAAAAGTAGCCAAGACAGTGACTTTGGGGTGTATGTATGATCCCTGGGCCTTTCTTCTCTGGCACTGTTCTCCTGCTCTGCTTGCCCCAGCTGCCACAATCCAAGCAGTTTTGTGCCACTGATGCCCTTTCACTCTGATGTTCCTGCATTGGTGCCAGCTGACCATGGAGAGAACCCTCTGAAATCATGAGCCAAGTTAAACTACTCGTCCTTTAAGTTGTAGGTGTTGAGGTTTGAATCCCAGTGATGAGAAAGCTGATGAATGCAATAAATTTGTGAGATTTTTTAAAAACTCTTATCATGAGTAGAAACTGATGATGAAATGATGGTTTTTCATGCTGTAGAGTTCTGTCATATTAATATGGCAAATGAGTTCAGGCACTCACAAGGAAACCAGACAGGCAGGAACAAACAAACTTTACTGGGGGCTGGGGATATAGCTCTAGTGGCATAAACGACTGCCTGGCAAGTACAAGGTCCTGAGTTCAATTCCTGGTACCAAAAATAAAAAGCCATTGCAAACTTTATTGACCTGGCTGATGGACAGTCTTGAACCAGGAGCTAGAGAAGATGTCCATGATAATCTGGGTCTCACCTTTGGTTTAAGTGCATTTTTAGGTTTCCATAGTAACCATTACCTCATTTTGGGGAATCTTACAAGAATGTCACACAATTATCACAGAGTTTACTTTTCCCAGAAGCTGTTGGACAGACGAATTCCAGATGACCACTGTGGTTTAATTGTTAGCCTACTTCCCAATCTGTCCTGTTTGTTCTGTTCCCACTTTATGACTCTGCTCTCCTTTAAGGGGGTTGATGACTAACCAAGAGGAGGGTGAAGAGTGGGCTCACCTACAGCTTCAGTGAATTAAAATGACTTCTCTTCATATGGGGTTAAGAAAAAAAGAAAATGGAGTCTCTCTTGCCCTATCAATATGAGAAAAAATTCAGTTTTTAAGAAGATCCATTTGGAAATATTCTAGGACAGTTACTCATTATATTACCATTCTTGTATCTCTAAGGGCGGGGGATATGTTACTTAGAATTTGAAAGTACTATAGTTGGGTTTTTTTCCCTCTAAACTGAGCTGACAGGATTCATATCAGTAGGAAAATTATTATCAGAATTCTACATTCACAGGTTCCACACTTGCATGTTCAAAATACTACAGGTTAAAAATACATGAGGAGCCAGTCATGGTGGTGCATGCCTATAATCCCAGTACTCAGGAGGCTGAAGCAGGAGGACTGCCATGAGTTCATGGCCAGCCTAGGCTACAGTGAGTTCAAGGCCAGCCCAGACTACACAGTGAGACCCTATCTCAAAACAAAACAAAACTACATGAAGAAAATTATAGGTGTACTAAACATGTACACACTTTTTGTTGTTATTATTTCCTGAACAATATAGTATGACTACTTACATAGTGTTACCATTGTATAAGTGTTGTAATTTAGAGATGGATTAAATTACATGAGAGATGTGGTTGGCTATAGGCAAATGCTATATCATTTATTTTCTTTTTTTCCTCAACCATGTGAGAGTAGATATTTATTTCCCTCTTCCTCTTAACACTTCATACTAGGAACCTGAGTATTTTCTTATATAACCCACTTCAGTTGTCAGATCAGGAAATTTATTATTGTTATAATACCTTATCTGTAGTATATATTTCAAGTAGTTAGTTATACTAATAGTGTTCTTCATAGCAATTATTTTTTGATACAGGAACCATGTCAGGACTACAGGTTGCATTTAGTGATCATTGTTTAATCAGTTGCAGCCCCTCAGCTTTTATCTGTTCTGTTGTTTTGTATGACATTGAAGTTTTTGAGTTCTCCATGTTTGTGCGAACAACTAGGGCAATCTGCCCTCAGGGGACAATTGGCAGTTTCTGGAGATATTTTTGGTTGCCAAAGTCCAAAGGCCCAGCTGTGGATGGATTGATGTACAGCACTATAATGTATTGAAACTATACCACTTCATAAATTGAATTCAAGCACTGTGGATCTGGGGACCTGCAGGGATCCTGGAGGGATCACTGTACTCTATTAATTTGTTCCTTTTCCAGAGGCTCCTAAAAAGAAGAGGAAAAGAAGGACTAAAATTCCAGAGTTTCAATTTTTCTATGCCACCAAAAGAAAGACTCAAGATAGGTGTTCCTTAATTTAGCACAGCGTGCCATGAATTTTAATGTGCAAAAGCAAACCAGGTAGAGAACGAAATTGTTTTGAAAATGAGATGTGATGATCAGACTGAAGTGTCTCTTTCTGAAGTGATTAGCCTGAAGAATGAAACCAAAGGCTGCTAGTGGCAGTGACCAGTGAAAAATCCCAGCAGATGGGATTGCCTAGGATGAATACAAGAATGTCTATAAGTCCCATTGTAAGGTGTTTTAGTGGAGGAATGTAGACCTTATTCCCTTAGTCTACTACTGATTAAATGAATGATAAAACAGACAATAGATTGTTTGGTGTTGTTTGTTAGTTTGTTTCTGTGCTGGGGATTGAACCCAGGGTCTTCTCACTGAGCTGCATCCCCTGTCCTTTTTTTTTTATTTATTTCTGAATAGGGTTTCACTAAATTGCTAAGTTATGCAGGCTAAGCTTAAACTTCTGATCTTTTTGCCTCGACCTCCCAGAGTGCTAGGATTACAGGCATTTGCCACCATGCCTGGCTTCAATTTTCTATAAAATTTTGCCCTCTCATAAAGTCTTGATATGTATAATGTGAATGGCTGATTTGTTGTTATGGCTTTGTTTTGCTGAAATGAAAAATCGTGATCTGTGGCTAGGTCAGTGCTGTACTTAAGAGCTCAGTATCAGGAAGATGGATTTAGAAAAAGATAGAAGGAATTAAAAAGAACATTTGATTTCTCACCAACTGTAAAGGGAAGGTTGACACAATTTTTCAAACACTTACATGGAGCTTATCAATGAAGATGACTTTGGCTGCAAGTAACCAAACCTAACTAAACAAAACAAGAACCCTGATTTGACTTGACTTAAATAATGAAGGAGTTCATTATCTCACATAACAGGAACTACAGAGGGAGGGCAGGAAATATGGGAGAAGGGTGGGTGGTTGATACCAAGCACTTAGGTTCTTTCCATATGTTCATTCTGACATTTCCAGTGATAGTATGAGGCTATAATCATGCCTAGAAAAAATCCATCTGTAACACCCAGAAACAAGAAAAAAGACCATTTCTTGAGGGTCTTTCTCTTTTGAATAAGGAAGTCTCTCCAAAAAGTAACTAAAGCAAAACATTAAACCAGTTTCCTGGCAAGGGGGATTGCCACCGTTCTGAAAAAACTTAACTAGCTTAGACCAACCAGGGTTCATTCCTGTTTGCTTCACTTGAGTGGTAAAGGGGATAGGTGTGTACCGTAAAAAAATTAGGGTTGATAGGTTACAGTGTGACCATGATTGATTGACATTTGAGTCTCACGGAAAACAGAATTATTGTATTAATATGTGTCAAATATAGATGTTATGCATACTAATGGATTTGGAAAATCGTTTATGTAAATACTTGGATCAGGCAGTCTGCAATATATTAAGGCTAATTTGATTAGAAACACTACCGTCCTAAGTAAAGATTTCAGTGATACCATAAAAATGCTGTTATTTATATGGAGATTTAAATGATTTTGTTTTCTTAAAAAGGAGCTAGAACACAGAATAACGTGTTCAGTCTAAGGCATCACATTTTATGAAAACCAGAATATAACAAATAAGTCATACACTAAGAGGACTAGGGAAAAGATGGGATGTTTAACTTAAGGAAAACATTTGGAAATATATCACAGGATTCTTTAAATTTTTGATTGACACGTAATACCTATATATACTTGAGTTGATAGTTGATGTTTTGATACATGTATACACTGGGTAACTATCAACTCAGAATAATTAACTTATCTATCACCTTAAACTTCTCTCATTGCTTTATGGTAAGTACATTCAAGTTCCTTTCTTCTACCTATTTTGAGAAATACAATGTACCAAAAATCTTAGTTCATTTGAAGAGTTATTATTTAGAATAGGTATAGACTTATTCTGTGCAGTTCTATAGAAGTAGGGCAGAGGTGTAGAAATTACAGTGAGATGTCCTTTGGTTCAATATATTATATCACTTAAAACTGCCTGTGAGGCCAGGCATGGTGGTTCACCCCTCTAGTCCCCTCACGTGGGAGGCTGAGGCAGGAGGAGCGCTGTGAGTTCAAGGTCAGCCTGGGCTACACAGTGAGTTCAAGGCCAGCCCGAACTACATAGCAAGACCCTGTCTTAAAAAAAAAAAAAACTGCCTATGAGCTTTCTCACAAAATATTGGGTTCTCCACTGGAAATTTCCAAGAGCTTAAAGGACCATCAAGCATCAACATGGGTGAGAAAATGTTGCTTTGGGCAGGAAACCAGACCAGATCTAAACATGCCACCTTCTTGTGAACTATCATCCTGTCTCTCAGGTTGTGACCATATTATGTGTCCACAAGGCTGGGCTGTGGAATGCCCACATGGTCAAACCTCCTGGGTGAGTCTGCAAGAGTGCTGTTAGATGAGATTAACCTCTGAAACTGGAGGCTGAATAAAGCCGGTTGCTCTCCCTGATGTGGGTACCCTCGTCTGAGGCCTGGCGAGGCTAAAAGTGCTGATCTCTCTACAGTAAAGGGAAACTTCTCCTGCCTGGCTCTGAGCAGAGACACCAGTCTTATCTTGCCTGCAGTCTCATATTACATAAAACATCAGCAGATCTTAGTTTCAGGCCTGCTTCCCTTCATGCTAAACATATACCCCTTGCTCTCCTGGTTCAGAAATTTGGGCTCAGACTAGAACTACACCTTGGTTCTTCCAGGCCTGCAGTTTGCTAGGCATATTGGCTCTGTTCTCTGGAGAACCCTGATTAATACTTGGGCTGAGAATGTCTTCCAAAGCAAGCCATTTCCTCATTTCTTGTAGATGAGTGAAGCACGTTCTCTAGATTATTCTTTTTTACTTATTTTTGGATTCTGAGGATGATTAAGATTCTAGTTCTATGATGCCATATGTGATGGCACATTCCTATAATTCCAACACTTGGGAGGCTGAGGCAGGAGGGTTGCCATGAGTTTGAAGACAGCCTGGGCTCCATAGTGAGTTCAAGGCCAGCCTAAACTACATAGAAAGACCCTGTCTCAAATAAGTAAATAAATAAAAATAAAATAAAATTCTAATACTGCTTCAATTTTTACTGGCTCACTTGCAATGACTGAGTTCTCTTTACTGGAAAATTTTGAGGTAGGCCTCAAAATTCACAGAAAAACAGTTTTGGAGAAATTCTTTGCTCCAGAGAGACTATCTCAAAAATGTCATTATTATAGTAACTTATTGCTTTTGTATTTTTTTCCTTTGGGGTTTATTATTTTTGTATGTGCCCAAAAAGAGAAAATTTAATCACAAAAAATGAGAAATAGAGTTAAGAGTGACATAGATTGCATTTTTACATAACCATTTCAAAAGTATAGAGACTTTGGAGTTTAGACTTCTAACTACATTTGATAAATTTTTATCAAGTAACAGAAGTCTACAGTATTGAGCAGCTACTTGTAGTTTTCTTAGCTGAACTTTGGGAAACCTTATGCAAATGCAAAGAGAAGAAAGAACCCTGATCTCATTCTCCTGGGAAATGATTAGGCTGTGATCCGTAGCAGGAACAAAGGAGCAAAGTAAGACTATTATTCTGTGCTCCATAAATTTACTCCACCCTGGTGACTTTTGCTGAGCATAGAAGTAGAACCGGCCAGATGACGGGGTACAGATAACAAACCCGTTGCTATATTTGCGCCTATAAGGAAGGGTGGGCCCAGTATTTCCTATTTTCTATGTGAGTTAGGTGCAAATTTGAAGATTCCAAACACAATACCAGAGTAACATCCAGACAATCAAAATCCAAGAAAGCATTATGCAATAGTTGTGAGAAGCCATATGTAATTAACCGTTAAACGATTTACTAATCCAAAATGCCTCAATTTGTATGATTACAGAATATATTCCTTTTGTAATTTGCACTGTAATTAAATAGATACTCTTTTGTTCTAGGTGATTTGCATAACGTTGCCTCCTCCCATCATTTTAAGTTTGAATCTTTTCAGGGATAAGTGATGCCATTTCTATTTTTCCCTGAAATGTTTTTTACCCATACAAATTGACTGTGATGTTTGCTTTCCATCAATAAGTACATGACATATTCAAATTCTCATAACTCTATAAGTACTCCCAATATTTTGGACTGTTCTATCTTTAAGAATTTTTTGTTACTATCTTCACCTCTAAATTATGCTGTTTACTTAATACCATAGTTTTTCCCTCTTTGAGGAGTGTCTGAATCTTCTTGTTTGCTCATTTGCTGGTAAATAAAATAATGTCCACTCTCAGGAGGTCTGTCTTTGTCAAGACCTGAGAATATGTTAGACTACACAGCAAAAGGAAATTAATGATGCAGGTGGAATTAAGGTTGGTAATCAGACGACTTTAAAAGAAGGAGGGATCCTGGATTATGCAGATGGGTCCAATGTAATCACAAGAGTCTTTAAAACGTAGAAGGGAGAACCAGGGAAGTGGTTGCACGGGTTGAACCTGGCATTTCCGGCTTTAAAGGTGCAGGAAGAGAGCGTGAGCTGAGGAAGTCAGGCAGCCTCTGCTGTACACCCTGCCAACATCTTGGCCTTGGCCCAGTAAGGTCCAGAAATCTTAGAGTTCCGTAAAGTAATAAACTTTCGTGGTTTGAAACCATTAAGTGTGTGGTAACTCACTGCAGAAGCAATACATTTGTTCTGTTTTTGTTTTTGTTTCCCTTGGCGTTTCCTCTACAGAGATTCTATTTCTACTGAAATTCTTAACCTTTAGGCAAAATCCAAAGATCCTAGCATAGATATGACCATCCCATGATTCCTTTACTTCTGTCAACAAAATTAATTTAACTAGGGAAGTTGGTGAAGAAAATGAAAATGAGCAAAAGTGCTGGTATATATGGGTATAAAGATGCAATTTATAAAAATTGGCTTAGAAAGGAAGATATATTTACCAATAGTTCTAAAAGGTCTCAGTAGCCAATAATTTATTCAATGTCTGTAAAATACTCAGCACAGTACCCTAGGAAAATTTAAAATGATGCCGGGCATAGTGGTGCATGCCTGTGATCCCAGCACTCAGGAGGCTGAGGCAAGAGGATCATTGAGAGTTTGAGACCAGCCTGGGCTACAAAGTGAGTTCAAGGCCAGGCTGAACTGCATAGCAAGACCATGTCTCAAAAAGACAAAAAAAAAAAAAAAAAAGGATGATATATACTATTAAGCAAGTGATTACTGACAAGAGGAGATAGAGTGGGTGGTAGAGAAAGTTTAATGGATGGTTTTGAAAATGGAAACAAAGACAGAAAACAAAGAGAGGAAGAAAATATGGTAAAGAACTCTCAGGAGACTTGGTGTCCTGACTGTAATAAAAACCCGATAAATATTCACAGAATGAGCAACCTAACATCGTGATTTCTTCTCAGTGGAAAAAGGCTAATGCTACCTCATATATGATTTAGACATGGTTAAGGTCTAATTAAAATTTTCACATTTTCTGGAATTTCATTCTATATTACAGAATTAATTATTAATTATTCAAAGAAACATATAAAAAGCCTGAAATGCTTGCCTTGGAGAAAGGAACTTTTGATCTTGTTTGGTGTTTTACTTACATGTATCAGTTCAATAATCATGTATGGCATAAGCTAAATCATACCACCACCTAGATGGTAATGTATTCACTAACCAGAGCCTGTGGATATTTTACTTCCTGAGGCAAAAGGATTTGGCAGGTGTGACTAAGACAAGGAGGAGCTTGAGATGGGGAAATTCTCTTAAATTACCTAATGAACACAATGGAATCACAACAGTTCTTGAAATAGGGACAGTGTCAGCCCAGAGATGGAAGGACAGAAGCAAAGGTCAGCAATGAGATGCAGGCTTTGAAGACAGAAAGGTCCAGGTAAGGAGAGTCAGCTTCTCAGAGCCATATGTGTCAATGAATAGACCCTCCTTCAGGCCCTCCAGGAAGAGCCCAGTCCTGTTTTGAACCTCCAACCTCTAGCACTGTAAAAATAATACTTTTGTTTTTCTAAGGCACTAAATCTGTGTCAATTTGTTACAAAAGCAATAGGAAACTAAAAGTAGCAATAAAGCCATGAATGTATAAAACCATGGCTATAGATGAGATCATCCAAGAAGAATGTGTAGTCTGATAAAATGCCTACAATTCTTGGAACTGCAATATTTATGCAAAGATAGAAACATGCAAAAGACAGTAAAGGGAAATAAATATTTATCTATATAGTATCACAGAAGCTAAGAAGAGAGATTATTTTTAAAAGGCAGGAATAGTTAAGGGCTTCAAATGGTGTCGAAACATGAAGTATTAAAAGGCATTGTGTAGGCCAGGTGTGGTGGCACAGGCTTGTAATTCCAGCATTCAGGAGGCTGAGGCTGAGGCAGGAGGATCACCTTGAGTTCAAGATCAGCCTGGGATACTTGGTGAGTTCAAGGTCAGATTGAACTGACAGTGAGACCCTGTCTCAACAAAAACAAAGGCATCATGCAGTAGAAATAATGTTGATGTTTTTATCAAGACTAGTTTCACAGCAATGTTGGGGTGAAAGCCCTTTTATAAATGGCTGAAGAGTAACCTAGAGGAAAGGAAGTGGATATAACAGATAATTCTAAATTTTTCTTTAGTAAAAAGAACAAGGATTCAAGCAGAAGCTGAAAGAACAATATACATGAGGGAGACACTATAAACAAATTAGAATGCTACTGGAGAGCAGCCAACAGAGAGTGAGAAGTTGACGAAGAGAAAGAGTAACTGATGTAGTAAGGACCCCAAGCAGACAGGAGTTGAGATCCAAAACACAGACTGAATAATAGTCCTTTATTATAAAAAGCATGGAGGAGGAAGGGATGAGTATTGTTTAAAAGTTAAGTTTAAGTATTGACTAACATAGACTATCCCATTTTCCACTGAATTTTTATAGTATGAGTATTAGAAAAACACAAAGAATAATAAAATGTGTTCGTGTGTCCCACTTAATACCATTTTCTCTCTCAAGACAAACCACATAGATTCATGGCCCTGGCCTGCCATTCGTTCTTTTGTAAGGTGCCTGGTACAATGTCTGAAATACTGTATCTTCAATTACTGGAAACCTAATTCCCTTCCATGGCTGCTTCACTAGTGATGGCAGCTGATTCTTCCAGCTTCTCTGATCTGTACCTGCTGGTCTAATTTAGTCTACTTGCCAGATGGCTCTTAACTTTATAAATATCTTCTGTTCTGCTTTACCTCTATTTCCACTTTCCCAGGAAAATAAAATCCATTTGTGATAGAATTCATTTTAGCAAATTTTATTTAAAGATTACATTGTATTCTGGACAAAGATGTGAAGCTATTCTGTACATACATGCACCCACATTAGAATATTGGAGCCACTAGAAACTGATGCAAGAGTGTGTGGTAATCCCTCTGACAAATGATACAGCTTAGAAAATTGAATGAAAACTAAAATGGTTATCAATTTTCATAGAGACAGAGACTGACCAAAAGTACTTTTCACATACTTTGTCAAAAAGTATCAAAGAGCACTTTAAAATATTAAATTGGGTTCTTCATTTGCTAGTAATAAAAACTCAATTTTAGTTATAGTAAGCAAGTGTAAAACCATGTTCAAGACAGAAAGGTTGAAGAACATTGCAGAGAAGGGATTAAATAGAATCAAGCATATCTATTACCTCATTTAAGGGAACTATTTCATCTGGAAGATCAATCTATGCAGACATTGGCTTCTAAATAATGACTTAATTACATAAATAAGAATCAATTTTGGAACTAGTCCAGTGAAAGTCAATGCAAATTACCTTATCCCTTGTGTCCTAACATCTCTTAAATAAGGAATATAAACATGTAGTACATTTTCCAAAATTTTATTTTATAAATACATCATTAGTATTTCTCTTAATATACCAGAAATGATTATAAGAAATAAATTCAATTTATTTTTTATTTTTATTTTTTTCCGGTACCGGGGATCGAACTCAGGACCTTGTACTTGCCAGGCAAGCGCTTATGCCACTGAGCTATACCCCCAGCCCCTGATTACAAGAAATAACATAGAAATAGCTTCAGCTATACAAGTGAATGGGTTACATGACAAATGAAGGCTGGGGATGCCATCTTTTATCTACATAGAAAATATTAATATCTAATGCAATCTTACCTAATTTAATCCTGGACAAAGTGAAAGCTGACAGTAGAGACTTAGCATTTAACACAACTGACCACTGTTCTAAGCACTCTGCAGATATTAGTGCATTCAATCTTTAAACCATGTAACAGAATATAGTTAATAAGTAATAAAAAGAAAAATTGCTCTTTTTCTCCCCATCTTGGGTTCCTGCCCCTATCAAATAGTAAAAGGAGAGCAAATGTTTAATGAAACAAAACTGGACTCATAAGATTTGAGTTACAGTAGTTCTGGTTATATTTAGGGTTTGGTGTGACCTTGAACAAATCACTGGAACCAGAATTTCCTAAGTCTGAGTGATCTTTACAACCTGAGCATGTTATAGTGACACATACCTTGGGCTTCACCCAATACGTTCTAATTGATTTTTCAGAGAGGGACTTGAAAATCTGAATTTCCCTTAACATGATGTGGGAGATTGTGTTGAGTAGCTGCATTGAGGAACCACTGATCCAGCGGTCTTAGGCTCTAACCTCCTTAGAGAGCCTGTGTGACAATATGGGCTCCACGGGCTGGGTGAGAAGGGAGGATTCTAGGCATTGAAACTCTCATTATCCCGATCTTTGTGTGTCCATAACAGAAAGGTCATCTGGCATATCTAAGCCTAGACCGACACGTTACCCTGTTATCCTATGGGTGACCGTCATCTTCACCATCTACTGAAGCCGTCCCCTCTCCAAGGCATGGTGTCAATAAAAGTTAAGCCTGAAACTAAGACAATGGTGCCAACACAGCAGAGCACACCACCTTTACTTGAATGGTAGGATAATTGTACTCACATGTCCCTGAAGGTTTCTGAGGTGATCACACTTTTTTTCTCCTTAAAACTAAACATCACAACACACATTTTATTCACCCCTAAAAACATTTTCTGACTACTGATGTGTGACATCATGCAGGAAGAAACAGCTATAATAAAACATGTACTTCATTTTTTCACTAATGGTGACAAACTGCTATTAAACAACTTTCTTGCTTGACCCAAAACCCATCTATGAAGTTTTATTGTTGTTACTAGACATGTAGTTTATGTGTCCTCATATATAGTTGTTTCAGTGCCATTATGTATTCCAAGCTAGACTCAAACCTGCAGCAATCCTCCTGCTTCAGCCTCCTGAATGCTGGGATTACTTAGCCTCTCATATATTTTTGTGATCTGTATAAATAGGTAATGTATGGTTATGAATATAGTAAACATTTGTATCTGCACATGCCTGTCAAAAAAGAAATTCTGAAGCCACCAATTGAATGGAAAACATTCATTTTAGGGATAAACATTGGACAAACCTCACAGGACGATCTACTTCATTATGTGTTTCTGAGTAACGAGTAATGCCAGCAGCGGAAGGTTTGTAGAAATCTTCGTCTTTATGTTTCAAACATGTAACCGCATGTAAATACTTACTCTATAGAAATGTGAGCAATGCTTTCAACACAAAATTCTACCTAAATGACTGCAGTCAACTAGTCATTAAGTTTGAAATCTGACAAATTCACACTCACCTTGTTTTCTCCAAGAAGCACACATTAGCTACTAAAACTTCCTTTCTTTTACTTATTCGCAGGTCAAGAAGAAATCTAGGCCTATTTTATGTGTCATTTATTTTATCTGTACACATTTGCAGTACATGACATTTACATTCATCTTAGAAAGTAGGTACATGTAAGTAACACAACTTCTTTTCAATCCCTTCTTTCCCCGCAGACCCCCCCATCTCTAAATCCCCTTTTCTCAGTTTCATTTTTATTGTTACTATTTCTAGTTCATGTTTACAACATGTAACGTTTACATTCACTGTGGGTATTTGGTGTATGTACATGACACATCTTAAATCTTTTTACTTCCTCTTCTCCTTCCCACTTCCCTCTCTCTCCGTCTCAGTCTGCTGGACTCCTTCCCATTTACTGCTCAGCTATTATACAGAAGGATAAGTTCAACAATTGGTGGGGAAATACAGATACCCTGAAGATATAATGGTAAGTGAAATCAAACACACAGCTTAAACACTGTACAGTATCTTTTTTTTTTTTAGTATCTCTCATTTTGAGTTAGGCAAAGCACAAATAAAGAGTAAAATAATGGCTTGATGTCAGGAAACAGGGAGACAGATCTAAGCCTATTCTAAAGCAGGACTTTTCATGTTCTTTGAATTGCCCAGGGAGCAAATTTAGGAATGCCCATGAGTTCTACTGGATGTTAGTGCTAATAATTAATATGCACTTATAATTATGCCCTTTCATCCAAGTACCTCAAAGAGCTGTTAGAGCATTAAATTCTTATTTCTTATATCTCCGAGAGGCAGATCGGTGGAAAGTTATTATTATCTTTATTTTATAGTCAGAAAAACTAGGGCATAGAAAGGTGAAGTGAGTTTGCTGGGGTCAAAATGATGACCAACTAATAAAAAAGGGACTCGAGTTAATTATTTTCATTTCTAGTTCAGTATATCACCCCTTACACATTTGCTTAATACACCTAAATGAATTTCTATTCTAGGAAAATTGAGAATAATGTGTTTAATCTAAGAACTAAAGGTGTGTGAATGAATTTCAGTTTTTCACTTTGTGTGCTTTTAAAAATGCTGCTTTACAGGAATATAGAACAAAAACTAGTAATTAGTCCTTGGTTTGCTTCTGTAGCTATTATTTATGGGGCTTTTGTTATTTGTGGTTTTCTGAAGCCTCTGCTCAAAATGAACTATTCTGACTGCATCGTGCTAGGTTAGCACAGCTGGGACAGCCGAGAGAGGCTGACTAATGAATTTGAGGCTGTCTTTCATGGTGTTCCTATTGTTCACTCTTGAAGTCACCCTCCTTGGGGTCCTCCATTCAGCAAATATTTGTGCAGCTCGTCATCCTCAACCTTTGCTCTGTGGTAGTCTAAGGTACTGCCATTCACTGAAGTACTTATATTAAAATATCAACATAGGTAATATTTCATCTTATCAGTTTATAATGACAAGTTAACTATCATACTCAAAACCAGACCCGAAGCAGGCATGGTAGTGAATTCCAGCACTCTGAGGCAGCAGGATTGCAAGTTCAACTTCAGCCTGGGGAAACTTAGCAAGATCCTTTCTCAAGATAAAAAAAGTGCTCAGGACATAGCTCAGCGTGAAAGCCCTGGGTTCAAGTCCACATACGTACTGAAAAACTAAAAACTAAAAAGCCTGAACGTTAGGATCCTCTGACCATTAAGCAAGCATTAAACAGTAGTGTTGAGCTATGGATGGGCATGTAGCACCACATTGGGAATTTTCTTTTTTTTAATGTTAACACTTAAGAAATTTTCCCAAGTGAAGACAGGGAGAAAGGAGAAGTGGTTTTGAAACTGCAGTGCTCGTGATGAGATCACATAAACCTGTGGTGTCTCTAACGTCAGTTCACCTCCCCCGACCTCTAAACTCAAGTTAACAACTGCCATTAGACAACACCACTCTTACTTCAAATTCACAAAGTCCAAAGCTGAATTCATTTTCTGTAACAACGAGAAAGTTCTTCTCACAGCCCATCTCAACCCTTCCTCACATCCTTCAGTAAAATATATTTTATCCTGCCCCTCCCCCAACATAAAACAAAGCATCATTATTGCCACTTCCATCCTCTTACCCAGCTGTCTTCAGCAATCAATTATCAGCTGGTCTGGTCACCTAATATTATAGAACTCTATTTCTTTTGGATGCTCACTGTCACAACAGTCCTTGTCTTTAATCTTGAGTTCTCTAATGGCTCCTTGTCTTGACGCTTTGCCCTGCTCTTCCCCAGCAACTAATCTGCCCCTCTCCAACAAAAGAATAGCTTACATTGTAAATCTGCCCAGGGTCATTACTCGTTCACTGTGTCATAAGGGCAAGGAGTTCGTGATTTGGCTTCTGTTTCTGCGGCCTCATCTTTTTCAGCGATCCAAGCCTGAACTTTTAAGACCTGTAATTACTCCTCAGCCTTTTCTCAATTAGTTGACCCTGTGAGGCACAGCTTTCCTATACGGGTCCGAATTTGCTGTCTCCACTATTTTTATGCTGGAAAAATGCCTATGTATCTTCAAAACACTAACGTCGAGTTTTGGTCCTTTCCTCTCTGCACTTTGATACACTACCGTTCTAGACACAATTGTTCACTTTCATGTCGGTCCACTTGCCTGGGCATTCCTTCATTGGGTAATACCAAGCACGTGGACGGTACTCAACTTGGAAAGGGAGAAGAGATGAGAATAAATATCAAGAAATAAAAATCTAACAAGGGACGATGGGCGAAGTATTTCGAAGTTGTGGAACAGCCAACTTAGTGAAATGACTTATGTCACTCAAACTGTGCTGTGAGCTGCAGGGGGATCTCTGCGCCACATTGACATCACACCTGCTGCACTACGACGACCTGCGCGCCTCGGAAGCAACCGCGGACCATTGGCGAGGGCGGTTTCCCGAGGCTGGAGAGCCCCGAAACCCCCAGCCAGGACCGGCGTCCAGCCGCCACCTAAGAGTAAGACCGCCACACGCCACGTCACACCAGGAAAAACCCGGCCCCGAGACACAGCGGCCCCCGCCCAACGACGCCTGGGGAGAAGAGGATGCCCCCTGCGAGCAAGATGGCGGCCTCCCCTCCCTTCCCGAGAACCTCTGCCCGGCCCCCAACAGAAGATAGGACGCCGCGATCCGCGAGACTCCGCGAGGCCCGTGGCCACTCCAGGAGCCCCGGGGCGCAGACAGTTGAAGAAGGGGCCGCCCGTGAGGGACACTCGGGGCGGAGGCCGGGAAGCCCGCGCCCTCCAGAGCCTTTGTTCTCTTGCCCCGGCCGCCATCACTCTGCTCTGCGCCCGCGGACCGGAAGTGCTCCCGGGCGGCCCCGCCCTACTCCCAGCGCCCCGGAAGTGATTGGCGGCGGCTGCTGCAGAGCGGCCAGGAGGAGGGTGGTTCTCCCCTGAGCGGAGCTCCGAATCCTCCTCCTTCTCCTCCTCCAGCCGCCCAGGCTCCGCCGCCGCCCGTCGGACTCTGCCTCTTCCTCCTGCTGCTCTGGGCGCAGACCCTCCCAGGCGACAAGGGCCGCGAAGCCTCTGGTCAGAGGCAGCACAGCCGTGACTTCTGGAGCCCGCGGGCGGCGGACCGGCTTGCGGCACAGGTAAGTGATGCCCCCGGGACCAGGAGAGCCGGGGCGGCGGCGGGGGTGTGTCCGGGCGGCGGCAATCGAGGCCGGGGCGAAGGGTCTGGGCGCCCAGCATCTCTCAGACCAGGTTCGAGTCCCGGCGGTGGAGCCCCGGCGCCGCATTCGCGGCTGTGCGGCGAGTGCTCCCCGGGAGCGAAGTCCCCGCGCCCGCAGCCCCTCGGGGCGGCCTCTCGGAAGGTCACCTCGCTTCTCCAGCAGGTTAGCTCTTTGGTCCCACCCGGGCGTAAGCCGGCGACCTGGGGGCTCCCTGCTCGCGCCGCCGCAGTCCTCCGCTCCCTCCACCCTTCCTGCCTTTGCACCCCTCGCCTGCGCTGGAGCCTCCGCCGGCCGGGGCTTATGTGCCGATCCAAGGATCGGCTTTGGGGACCCAAGTCCTGAGACGCACCTCACTGAGCTGAACAGCTGGCCTTGGGCTCCTGCAGAGGTTAAGCTTCTATGTGTTAGGATGACCCAGTCTTAGAAACTAGGAGAGAATGGAGGTATCCGGGTGGGGGCCTTTCTTCCGCTATTTCTGGAAGTGGAAGGTGAGATTTTTCTGCCTGAGCCAGGGCACCTGTGTTGGGAAGTGTGCGTGGGGGGGGGGTACCGCGCGGAGGTGGCAGCGTTGTTTAGACGTTTAGGGGGAATTAGGGAGTTCCCCTGGCTTTTGCGTGGAAACCTGAATGTCCAGACTTGTGAGAGCTCAGTCGAGTGTCATTGAGGTTATGTGAGAACTCCAGTGCCACGCCCTATCACATACAGTAGTCTGATGCTTGCGAGGAAAAAGCCTTTATAAAACATGTATCCTAAGTTCATCATTCTTTCCACGGAAGTAAATTGCAACTTTAATAACCGTTCCAAAAATAGGATAGCGCATTTAGTAAGGAAACTCTCACAATCGAAGGCCTTCCTTTTAGCTTATGTTTGTTAATGTATCAGATTGGCCTGTTTTTGTCTCCATTAATAATGTTTTTAGGTCTTGCATTTTTTCAGGCCAGGAGCTTTGTCTTGAGTGTTTGAACACAGTGTATCTAGAACACACTTTTTGCACGGAATGAATGAATTGATGAATGTGTAGGTGATCTCACCTTCCAAAAGTGTCCTTTATTTTGTTGACCTAGGGTGTTTTGTTTCTTTGGTTGAGGTTCTTGGCACTTACAGATTTTGCTTTGCCTTTCTGTTCGTAAACAAGGTTAAGGAACAATCCCCAAAACTCTATCCTTCCCTGAAAGGTTAAAATTATATTTGGGGGATTGTGATTGGGCAGTGTAAGAACTTGTATTCCAGTGTTGAGTGCCTATAGTTTGAACATATCCACGGTTAGCAGAAAGAGATTTCCTGGTGATGGGCATTACGTTTTTGTTTGGCGTTGATAACTGTACCCTATTTTAATCAAAAGGAGGAATTGGGGCGTTCATACTGTGTGGGAAACGTGGTACATCACAGGGTTGCTTCTAGTGGCTCCTTCTTGCTGATGCCTGAAGTCCTCTGCTATCTAATGTGACCTTGATAAGATTTAGCGGTAGCCACTTTCACATTTCTTTCTGGAGATCCAGATGCCCTTCTCTGGTATTGGCTGAGTGTGCAGACATCTGTATCTTTTACTTTGTTGCAACACCTTTTTTTTCTTTTTTTTTTTTTTTTTGGCTGGGCTTTCATAAAAGGCTTACCACAGAGAAAAATCTTATTGACAGTTTAGGAGGGAACATTTTTGTTTATAGATGACTGTGGTCCAAATCAGAACAAAGTGCTAACTTCTTCTGTCCTGCCCACGATCTAGAGGCGCTCCTGCATTGGTTTTTCGAAGCTCGCTCACCTTCTGCAGATGATAAATAAACATACCGGTATCATTTTTGTTGTTTGCTTTGCTTTGTTTTGTTGTTTTGGTGGTGGGTGGTTCTTGGGGATAGAACCCAGGGGATAGACCAGGTCTGGCTAGGTTGTTAAATTTCCCAGCCTGGGTTTGAGCTTGAACTCCTGCCTCCTGCCTCAGCCTCCTAGAGTGCTGGCATTAAAGGTGTGTGCCACAATCCCTGGCTTCAGTATCACTTCTTATGTATGTGTCTCTCAGCAGAACATACCCTTGTATTCTTTTATATATGAATGGCAAGGGCAAATCACTTTTGAAGTGTTGGAATAAGAAGCTATTAGTGTTAATGAGGAAAAAATACACTTTTCAAAGATGTGGGGTTTGAATTCTTAGACAAAGGAGAGAGAAGCCTGCCATTTCATGTCTCAGCAACATGACCACTGTGTAGATGTTAGATTTTTCCCTTCTTTAGTTCAGTAACCCCGTTGGTAATAAATACTACTTCTCGTCTATTGATTTCCCGCTAAGCACTATGATTAGAGTTTGCTTATATTGTTTCGAAACACCACATACCTCTGCAAGATGGGGACTTTTTCCATACTTTCCTCACACAGACTGCAGTTGTTTGCCAGAGATGCAGCCCCTTGGCTAGTGTGTAGTGGAGCCCGGGTTTGAAAATAAAATAAGGATTTCTGAGAGCAGTGAGGGTTGCTGTTAACCCTAAAAGGGAGCAAAAGATGATTCTGATTGAACCGAGCTTGAGGAAAGTGGAGACACTCATCTCAGCACTCTTGGCCGTCACGTGTGGCCAGGGTCAGCCGTGACTCTGGCCACGTGGCCTTAAACAACAGCAGCTGCTGCCCCCGCTGTGCCTACGGGTATAGTAGCAGAGGTGTGCCAGGGCTGTTCTGACCACTCCAGCCACGAATCATGCTTCTCTTTGGGTTTAGCATGGAGTCTTGAGGATGGCAGAGCTTTTGTTAATGCTCTTATTGCTATTCAGTGCTAGGAGAGTGTTCTTCGTTCCTTGTAAGCCTGTGCGTCTTTTTTTTAAACTTTAAATGCAGTTTTTTATAGGCTCAATTGAAGAATGTATTCGCCTCTTGGTTTAAAGAGAAAAAAGAAGATACAGTTCTAAGTAAAACATAGCTCGTTCTCTAGTCCCCCGTAAGTAGCAGTTCTTTTTTCTTCACCTCTTAGACACTTTCCCAAAGCAATGTGAGTAGATTTTAGAGGAGAATGTGCATCCTTGATTTAATTATATATAAGGTGAAGACTTGTTTCCCCGAAGTTAACAGAGTAGTCTGTACAAGCCAAAAAAAAAAACCAAGTAGCTTGCCTTAAAATATTGTGATAGTTTCCGTAACGCCTTCACAGCTAGTGTCCTGTATTAGATGCAGGACGCCAAGTATGTGACACACATAATCTTACAGTCTGGAATTTGGTTTCATTTGCCAAACTCACTTTTTGAAACTGAGTGTAAGGGTTGACGATGTCATTCTAGACAGTAAAACAGTGAGATTAGAACATGATTTCAATTCCCAGATTCATTGTGAGGATGGGACAGAGATTCCTAGACTCCACAAAGATCATGGTTATAGCCACAGAAGGCACAGGATCTCTATGTTTTTATGCAGTTGAGTAGGTAGCGTAGTAATCCATTGAAAGTAGATGTTACCATCTAGAATTGCAAGTGTTTTCCTACACACACCTTGTGTAGATTTGTCCTGGAATACTGTAGCTGCCTTCTCTCCTGTGGTTGGCCTCTCTCTAATCTTTTCCTTTAAAATCTAATCTTTTCCTTTAACATCTTCTCACAGACTTTTGGCCCATTAATACAATCAAACTTCTTGTATCCTTACTCATGTACAAAATTTTCCAGATGTGCTCCTTACCTAATCAGCTGCCTGGCCTCTCCTTTCTTGCATAGTCCTGTTCCAGCTATGCTGAGCTCTTGGACGGTTCGTGTTTTTCCCTTCTCCCATTTGCTTTTCCTGGAGCGCTAGCCACTCCTTCTCCCAGTCTACCACTCTTGCTAGGCTTTCTGACTCAGTTCAAGTGATGCCTCTCTGAAAACTATGTCAAGTAGGTCTTTTCTCTGGACCCATCCCTCAATCAATCAGCCAATCAAAAATAGAAAGCAAGAGAGAGGAAAAAAAACTTCAGGTCTGGGCTAGTTGCATTTCTTGTGTGCTGTCTTGTCTTTAGTTCCAGTACGTACTCTAAGGATCGTGCTTTCATAAGCCTATTGTACATTCAGTTTACCTCACTCCATAGTTACCTCAGAACTACACAAACAGACACACCCTCTCCCTCCTCTCTCAGCTCCCCTTAAGTGCCTGCCTAGGCCTTTATCAGAACCTCCCTGACTTTCTCAGTTCTTGACACTCTTATTATAGCAGTAATTTTTTTCATCACTAGGTCAAAACACGTGGCAGTTTAATTTATTAAGTAGTTAGTCCAAATAATTTACTGTCTAACATCTTAGTAACTTTTGAGAAATAATACACTTAAACTAAATAACTTTTTTTAATATGAGGATTGAACCCAGGATTTTTGCAGTGAGCAACATTTCTTGCCTTTTAAGATTAAAAAAAAAATTGATACAGGGTTTTACTAAGTGGCCCATATTGAGCTCAAACTTCTAATCCTCCTGCCATTGCCTCCCACAGTCATTTCCAATTACAAATGACTGTTATAATGTAAGACTTTGCCTGTGTGTCTCTGTATTTTAGGAAGTGTATCTTCAGGCTAAATGTGTGTATGATACTTTTTAGATGTTGCCAAATTCTTCTCCCTATGGGGTTGTACTGTTTTTTGTTCTCTCCAGCAATGTATGAGTGCATGTTCTCCACAACCTTACCAGTGAGTTTATTGTCAGCTTTTGAATTTTTGCCAAATGAATGGAAAGAATTGGTATCTCAGTGTAGTTTTCACTTATATTCTCATCCAAGCAAACTTTTTTTATATGCTTAAGGTCTATTTTATGATTTCTTTTTCTTAGTTGTTCATGTCATTTGCACCCTTTCTAGTAATTTTTTTTTTTTGGCCCTTTTTCTCCTCAACTTTTTAGTTTTATATTTAAGAATATTAGCTATTTGGCTTTAGCATATGTTGTAAAGATTTTGCCTAGTCATCTTTCCCATTGCCTATGTTGTTTTTTGCCCTCCAGAAGTATGTTTTGCATAGTAAAATGTATTAACCTCAAATTTATTTCATTCTCAGTTCTGGTCTTAATTAGAAGGTCTTTCCTTGCCCTTAGGTTATAGAACAATTCACACATGCTTTGTTCTGATACTCAGGTAGTTTATTTTTTCCATTTCCATTTGGAGCGTATTTCTGTGTGAGGAATGGATCTAACTTACCATTTTTTCCAAATAGCTGCCCAGTTATTCTAATGCGATTTACTTAAAAAAAAAAAAAAAAAAAAACACTTCCCTTGAAAGAAAATCTACATCCTCTGAAGTTTTGAGACCCTGGGACCCACACGTGGATAACGATAACGGGGAATTTATCCCTGCCCTGTTACTCTCCAGGGTCTCCCTGGTTTTCATGTGTGCGTACCACCACTAGGACAGTTCTCTGTGTCTGTCACTTCATTTATTCTTACTTAATGCTTATGGTTTTTAGTAGCTTTTTTGGTCTCTAACAATAAAATAAAATGATCATTTGCTTATCTCTTTTTATCCATTGCTTTTTGGCTTAGTTTGTAAACCAAGTGCTGTTATTGTTTTAAAGTTTATCTGGTTACAACTGTTGAAACTTCTTGTGCATTCACTGGTCATTCTGATTTCTTTTTCTGATAATCATCTTTATATCTTTTGCTTCCCATCCCCGCTTCTACCTCTACCACTAATGCAGGGGCTGATTCTTTTTAATAACAGATTTGTTAAGATATAATTCACATACAATAAAATTCACTCTCTTGTAAGTATACAATTCATTAGTATAATTACAGAGTTGTACCACTAAATCCAGAACACATTCATTGACCCCCCCCCAAAGAAATTCTAGCTCATTGACTGACAGCCCAGATTTTTCTTGTCTCAGTTTGACAACTACTCACCTACTTCCTATCTGTACAGATTTGGCTATTCTGGGCATTGTGGGATTTCCTAAATGGAATCATAGAATGTGTGATCTTTTGTGTCTGGCTATTTTCATTTAGCGTAATGTTTTCAAGGGTCATCAGTGTTGTAGCTTGTATGAATATGTCATCTTTTTATGGCTGAATAACGTTCCCTTGTGTAGATAGGCCACACTTCATCTATTCGTCAGGTGATGGGTATTTGGGTGTTTCCACTTTTCAGCTTTTTGTGTTGAGTAACATTCCTGCGGACACCGATGTCCATGCTTCAGCATAGACAAAGGTCTGTTTCTCTTGAGTCTATACCTAGGAGTGGAATCAGTGATTCATACAGTAACTATGTTTAACATTTTGAGAAACTGGCAAACTTTTCTAAAGTGGTCACACAGTTTGGTGAGAATGTGGAAAATCTAGCAGTGTATGATTGTTCCCAATTTTCCATCTTCAAAACTTGTTATTGTCCATTTTTATTATAACCATTCTAGAAGCTATTTTTCTGTCTTCCTTCATCTGCTAGAATATATTGTCTTCAGAAGTCCTGTGTGTATGAAATAATTATCTTAGCATGTCCTGTCCTTTTCTTAAACAACTTAGTTTGAATTCTACTGCCTAAAATGTTTCTTCATTATGAAAGGTATAAATATGATTCTGTTTGAACTTCTTGGTGAATTTTCCTTTTGATTCATTAACAAGATTTCTGTTTTAAAAAGAAATTAACAAGATTTCATGTTTGATGAGTTTTAAGTGGTTAAAACTTTACACTGTTAAAAGTACACTCTCAGAAATTGTGTCACAACAATAAGACAGAATGTCAGAGTAGTGCAGAGGAGCTACTCGTAATGAACACGACTGACGCTGTCTTTAAGTGAATTGTTAGTACAGTTTTGACTACAAAATTAAGGAGGCCCAAGCAGAGGCTGAGGTTAGAGAAACTTCAGCTGTGTTATTCAGCTTGAATCCGCTGCGAATAGAAACATTCTCTTGCATAATTATAGTATTACAAAAACCGAGTAAAATCAGCCAGAGTAACCAGAAATCCTAGATTTCATTCTCCTTACACCCTAGTACAAAGTGTGACTGAATTTTTTAGAATAAAAACTTCAAGTACTTTTGTATACAAGATCTAATTTGATGTTTATATAGGGCGAAAGATGTAGTGGGATGTGTGTTCACTAGGGCAAATTTATTGACTGTCATTCAACTTTTTTTTTTTTTTGGTCACATCTAGAAAGTAAAGACTTCAGCATTAATAATAAGTCTCTTGCTTTGACTTAAATGCCATTGCAAAATGCATTTGTTAACAAAAACATTTTTATAAAGCTTAAACTTGTTCAGTCTGTGCTTTTTTTTTCTCCTCATGGTACTAGGGTGTGAATCCAGGGTCTTCCCACTGAGCTACATCCCTACCCCTTTTTAATTTTTTTTAGATGGAGTCTTACTAAGTCAGTAAGTTGCCCGGGCTAGGCTCCTGCTTCAGCCTTCCAGAATGCTAGGATTGCAGCTGTGTACTCTCACATCTGGCTGCATAATTATTTTGTATTTGTAGTTCTCAGTCATTCCCTCTGTTAGTTTCTGTATGTTAACACAATCATAAACCAAGGTGACAGTGTACATTAACTATGGGGCCTTTCTGACATCCAGAGAACTGCTTTGGTGATTTATTTCACATTTGCTTAGTCTCAAATGAGAGTGCTGTTTCCCTCCAGCTTTTTGCTTTGAAATATTTCAAATCTGCAGGAACATTACAAGAGGAGTGCACGGAACACTTGCACCTGTGTTCACCCACTGCCAGTTATATTTTGGCCTCATTTGCTTTTTATTTCTAAAGGTGTATGCTTTTATTTTTTGAGTTATTTGAAAGTAAGTTGGAGGGCTCAGCGGCACGGTGCCTGCCTAGTAAACACAAGGTCGTGAGTTCAATTCCCAGTACCAAAAAAAAAAAAAAGAAAGTTGGAAAAACTTAAGCTGTGTTCTTCAGCTTGCATCTTCTAAGCATAAGGGTATTTTGTTGCATAATGATATTTTTGTAAACCCTAAGAAAATTAGTAGTAATTTTGTTTGTTTCCTTTTGTTATCGGCAATCAAACTTGCGCTTGCCAGGCATGTGTTGCACTGCAGAGCTATATCTTCAGCCCCATTTAGTAGTAATTTTATAATACTATCTCACATCTCATCTAAATGGCAGGTTCTTTTTGCCCCCAGTTGTTTTCTAATGTTTTTAATAGCTATCTTTCCCTTCATTGAGGACCTAAATTCATGACTTCTGTTTGTTTATCGTGTCTTCTTTAGCCTATTCACTTTTTTTAAATGAACTTCATTCTGTTTTCCTTTAGAGGGGCAAGTTGGTGGGGTATTGCTGGGGATTGAGTCCAGGGCCTCACACACATTAGTCAGACATCCTGCTACTGAGTGATATCTCCAGCCCCTAATGAACATTTTATTTACCTGTTTATTGTCTTTCGTCTTTTTGAGACAGATACTCGCTATCCAGTTTCGACTGGCCTCAAACTCACAGTGATCCTCCTGCCTCAGCCACCTAAGTGCTGGGATTACAGGCATGTGCCACCATGCCTGACTTACCTAATGCACACATTTTGGGTTTACAATGACTTTTAGTAACGCTTCAGTTGTGTAACAGCACCATAATCTAGTTTGAAAACATTTTAAACTAGTTTTCCAACCTAGAAAAAATCCCTTATATCTATTTATAGTTTTTTTTCTTTTTTTTTTTAATTTTATTTTAAAGACAAAAGAATGGAGACATATGAACCAGAAAAGCCATAAACAATACAGAAAATACAAAGTTATACAGAATATAGTAGGGAATTAGAACTGGATGTTGTATTACATAGTTATCTTCACATTAGTTAACACAAAAACATTAAAGGAAATACCAAATTATAGATAA
>PVLD010005924.1:58324-106228 GCA_004027595.1 Dinomys branickii | reverse complement strand
AGCGCGCACTTAACTCACCCTGTGATCGTGCAGACAGGAGTGCCGTTCAGATGTTTTTCCCTGGATGGAGATTTTCCCCGACTCAGAAATCCCGCCGGCCGGTCGCTGTTGCTCCAGTTCGCGCAGCGCTGGCTGCGGGGGTGGGGTTCTGAGCGGGATCCCGGAGCGCTGCCCGGTTTGGTGCAGTTTGTCCCAGTAGTGCGTTCTCTGTCGGGTTTAGGAGCTGAAGCCGTTCTTCCCTCTGCACTCGCTCTCTCGGCTGGTCGTCTTCTTCCTGGAAGTCTTTATTTCTGTCTTCATATTGCTATATTTCATTGTTTGGGTGGTAATCCTCTGGGAGGTTCTCTCTCTGCTGCCTACCCGGTCGCCATCTTCCCGGAAGTACTGGTCTTTTTCTATTTTAACTTACAACTCATAGACATTTAAATTTCTTATTTAAAAAATTTGAAAGAGTAAACAGCACAGAGGAACACCACCCAATACCGGCAAGGATTTGAGGAAATAGTGCTCTTCTGCTGATTAAGTGAGGGGTAAGTAGTGTCGCTCTGACTTGAGCAGTAGACCCTGCCCAATCTCATTTTAAAAGGATACTGGACTCTACCAGGTCCACCAAAGGGCATTATCTCTACTCAGGGCAGAACACGGTCAAAGCTTTATTCACAGTCGTGCCCACTAGCTGATCCCAGTCAGCCAGTAACAACCTCTGGCCTCAGCTGCTGGGCCCAGCCATCAACGCTGGCATCATCCCTGTGCAACCACACTCACCTAAGACAAAAACAAAAGCGACGGCCTCCCACCAGGCCACTTCCCCTTCCCAGAGCGAACTGCATGACTTCCTTTAAACTTCAGGCAGAGTCGGGGCTCCCTCCTGTTGCCCTCCTAGGCACATGCTCCAGTGTAGTCTCACGGGTTAGCCTTCCCCCACAGCACATCTTTCCACACGAAGCTTTCTTTATGGAATCTACTAACAGCTGTCAACCTCACGTGTCCCAGTGTTTGTGCGGAACCTCAAGTCTCTCACGCTTTGGCTTGCTCTATTTCTCCAACATGAAGTCCCACTGGGCTCCCCCCTGCTCTCCTCATTCCTCCGCGATCATGGTCTTAGCACGGGATTCTGGGTCGTCTCAACTCTCTCCTGCAACAGCCTCCTCCAACTCAAACCCAGCCCAGGCCCAAGGCTAATCTTAAGTGCCCGCTTCTGTAGGAATTTCTTTCCTGTTGGAACTCAAGTGTCCAAATCTACACAATCTAGTGAACAGTTAACATACCAGTATTTCCACTCTTCCTAAAGATGAGTGGGTCCTGCTTCTCCACGGTACCATGAACTCTTCAGAGTGTCTACCTTCATCATCCTGGGCACATTTACGAAGCGAGACCAGTACCTGACAGAGACTAAGTCCAGAAGGACTGATATCACTCAAAATATGGACAAGCAAAATGCTTTAAAAGACTCCAGCTCTTGTTTCCCAGGGAGTCTCCCCTCCCCACACCGGGCTCCCGACCAAGTCCTGGCAAACCCCAAGATTTGTGCCTGCAGACAGCTCCCATTTCAGCTTGTACCAAAGTATCAAAGGATTTCACAACACTCCACCCCTGCTCCAGGCTGCGGAGCTCTTCAAGGGCACCCTGTTTAAACAAGAGGTACAATACACTTTGGGGAAATGATGAAGCAACTTTCCATAAGAGGAAAGAAAAAATTCCCCAAGTGCAGACAGACAGACAGCTTTCTTGCCAGGGAAGGGATAAAGGAACTGACTTGTGGCGCCTGGTCCTTCATCCCGGGCAAAGCCTGCAATGCAGGAACAGGAGAGACTGCAGCAGAAAGGGCTGTGGCAGCTCTCAGGGCCAGATAGGGAACTCAGCAGTTTCTAGACTCCCAGGCCCCACTAACAGCTGCCTCCAACACTATCCAAGATGTTCCTAGAATCTAGCCCCTCACTTCCTCTTTTTCTTTTATATGCCCATAGCTGTGATCCCAAAGTTTGGGTATAAATACAATCGTATTTCAGATACTCTGGGGTGCTTGCTATTTAAAAAGAATTGCATGGAGGCTCCTTTGGAGAGTCACAAAACCTTTTTAAAATGGTCACACTCATTAAAAAAAAGTGGGGGGAGATTTAATTTTGTATTTCATACACTTAATTTGATTATAAAGTTTATTTTCTCTGCAATGTTTGGGGCTTAGGAGAGGACACCTGCAAAATAGTGTAGCGGGAGAAAATTCCTGCCACTCTGCTTTCTGTGCAAGGGTCATCTTGTAATTCCTTGTAATTTCTCACTGCTAATCACACACTACAGCTACACTGGCAGTACTCTTGAAGCATGAGGAAAAGCATCAACCCATAAGAGAAACTTCTCTAAGCTCCATGTCCACAGAGAAACCTAATGTTTCAGTAACATTAACCCCTCAAGGCCCTGGGTTCAATCCTCAGCATGGCAAAAACTGATTAACATTTAACACACTTGAATATAGCAACATAGCACTTGTGAGGGTTCTTTGACATTAAATCCTTCTGAACTTGTAAATTCACCTAGCTTGTTTGCATGGAGTAGAAGGTAGCATGCAACAAATCACATCCTAGCTTTTCCCTGATCACAATAATATAAGCCACCCTCCATACACTTTTTACTGTCTTACTTTTCCTACCTAAAGGGACATTCTCAAAAACTAATGAAAAAGCCCTAAACAAGCTACCCAGAAAGACAAGTCTCTCCAGGTGCAACAATGGAGTGAAGGAGGCTACGTCCCCCTGGGGGGTCGTCCCCACTTCCCGCCCTCCCACCAGCCCCCCACCAAGCCACTTAGCCTGTGATCCTTCAAGCAGGAACCGCCTTTCTCTGGATCCATGTGGGTTCCTATTACAAAGCTCTTTCAGAAAATAAAAGTAATCTGCCTACTGTGCATGTCTAACAGATTTCCAGGGTTTATAAATTTTACTTTTTAGGCAGCTGCGAGGGAGACAGGAGGCTGGGTAAGGCTATAGAGCACAAACAGCACCGCACAGAATTCTTCCCCTGAGCAAGGCTTTTCTGTAGGCTGCATTAACACACGTGTGCAACTCACAGACCACTTTTTTAAATGCTAGATGCCAATTTATTATTTTTCAAAATGACCAAAAGTAAACTGGTGGTGGGGAGAGGAGGGACCGGGTGTCTGCCTGTGCCTGTTCCCTGCACTCCCTGCCTGGGGGAAGGCCTGCTGGGAGGCTCTAGGAGGACGTCTACATCAGCTTCTAACCACAAAGAAGAAATCCCCTTCTGTTGCAGCTGACTAAAGAAACGGGCTACAAAAGGGCAGAGGACAACCCTGTAAATGGAACTTATGGGGAAGGAATCTTGAGGGAAGGGGTGGAGATGTATCGGTTTTCTTCCTCTAACAAAGCCACAAGTGAAACTAAGGTCCACAGAAACTCACTTGGAGGTTTCCTGTTAATCGGAAGCGCTGCGTCAATGGGGAGACTAAGGATACCACCCTCTCAAAATCCAGACTTGTTGAGTGTTATGGGGTCTGACAGACAAAAGGGGCTCCACAGCCCAGGTGGGGAACAACATTTACATTGGCAGCAACAGCACGAGCAAAGATCTGGGGGCACAGCACAGTGGACAAAGAACAATCGCGATGCCTGGACTGATTCCTTGACAAAGGCTAGGACAGTGAAGCAGTACAGATGAGGATATATTGCTAGAGTGAGGACATCACCTAAGTCTGACAGTGAGGTGTGTCTGCATGCGTGCATGTGTGCTCGTCTGTCTCTGCCCTTCCTCCCTCCTTCCCTGTGCTCTCTTCTGTATTATACCTCTGCAGGGCCTTCACACCAAGCCACATCTGTTGCCTAGGGGGGCGCTTCAAACTTGTGCTCCCCGTGCTGTGCCTCAGCTTCCCGAGTGCTGAGATGACAGGCGTGCACCGTCTGAGTTACGTGGGCAGTATGCCAGAAGACACACCTGTGGAGAGCCTCGAGAAGGGTGGAGACGACCCTGCAGACAGGAGCATCGGGGAGAAGCGAGAGCTGCGGCTGCCAGCAGCGACCTTGCCTGAGGGGGCCGCTGCTTATCTAACCAGCGGGCTCTCTGTGCACCCACTCAGCCAGCACAGATGCCACCAGGAATAGGAGCCACTACACGAGCTCAAGCATGTGAAGAACGGGGCTTTGGCGAGGGGTTCACTGGCACGATCCCTGTCCCTGGGGAGCTCTGGGTCCCTGGACAAGACGGGAAACCAACGACCTGAAAGCACTAGGAGACTGCTTTAAACAAAGGGGGTCTTGCTGACCCTTCCCCCACCCCACTGTAAGTTATTTTATTATGAGAATATAGGAAATGTTCCATTTAGGCCACCTAAGTGGTTTTTTTAAAAGGCATTAACATTTAAAAACAAATAGCGGGATTAGCTCTGTGGTTCAGCATTTGCGTGGCCTGTCCGAGGCCCTGGGCTCAATCACCAGCACAACAAAAACAAAACAAAATGGAACAGAGCAAACACCATTCCTACTGGCTGAAGGGCCTGGAAAATGACAGGTGACAACCACAAACATACATTCCAAAACTTCTAGAAGAAAATTTACGAGAAGAAAATTTACAAGCCTATCTTTATGAAATTTGGAGAGAAAAAGCATTTTTAAAATTTTTAAATTGTTTTTTGGAAAAAGCATTTTAAACAATGCAAAAAAATTCTAGAAAGGAAAAAATATAAAATTAACACTAAAGCAGCAGTGGTTTTCAGACTCATTGATCACAGGCCCTTCTGCATTATTAAGAATTATTAGAATTCCCCACAGAGCCGAAGCATGTGTATTTGTATATACACACGTACACATATAAAAGCCAGCTGTAGTGTAGAGCGCCAACAGCCTTAGTTACTCTGGAGACTGATACAGGAAAATCACTTGAGTCCAGGAGTTCAAGATCAACCTGGACAGCACAGTCCACACCTCTTAAAAATAAACTATTAAAGACCTCCAAAGAAGTTTGTCTCTGTGTTACATCTATCAATAGAATAATATTTGAAAATAAAGCTAAACGTTTTAAATATTTATAAATTCATTTAAAAAATAAGAAACTCATTCCTATTAACATTGGAAAGATCCTAACAGTGACCAGGTGGCTTCTCCATATTAAACTATACACTCAGGAAAAATTACTGTTAATATGAAAACAGTTCCAACCCGATCAATTCTCTGAAAGGATCTCAAGAACCACTGAGAAAAACTGCCACAGAAAGAGTTAAAATAATCTACAAAATGGGAGAAGATAACCAAGGAAATTCAAAACTGAAGTCCCACGGAGATAACATTTCATGTCCATCAGACTGATAAAAATTAGTATCTAACAACACTAGCTGTTACAAGGCATGTGGAAAAGTAAGACTTTTCTTCTATATTAGTAATAGTCTGAAATGGCACAACTCCTTTGGAGAATTACTTGGTAATATGCGAAGAGTTGGACCTGTGTGTTTCTTAGTATGTGCTGGTGGGGACACAGCAGAGACGCCCTGCACACACGTCCTTACGAAGCACGTACAGGGTGTTCCTGTAGCGCTCGTAATGGTGAAAATCTGGAGTTACCTAAAGACCCACCAAAGAAAGAATGTCTATAATTTATTTTATGTCTACAACTGTAATTAATTATATAATTGTACATAACTTAGTTATTAATTACAGTATGAGTTATATGTTAGCGCTATATTATGCTATAGCTATAGCATAATACTGTACTGTAAACTAACTATATACTGTAAACTAACCATATTAACATGGCTAGATACCAAAAACAACTACTCAGTAAATAAAGGACACTGTGAATGTTTATTACATTTTATTTACTTATCTATCTATCTATCTTTTTGAGATAGGGTCTTGCGTTGCAGTTCTGGATGGCCTTGAGCTCACTTTGTACCCCAGGCTGGTCTCGAACTTGTGACGATCCTCTTGCCTCAGCCTCCTGAGTGCTGGGATTATAGGCATGTGCTACCATGCCTGGCTATTACATTTTAAAACACACAAAATGGCCAGTGTGCTGGCGCAGGCCTGTAATCCCAACACTCAGGAGGCTGAAGCAAGAGGATCGCTGCAAGTTTGAGGCCAGCCCGGGCTACATAGTGAGTTCAAGGCCAGGCTGGACTGAATAGCAAGGCCCTGTCTCTAACATACACACACATATACACACACACACACATGCACACACAATCCTACATGGTGGTACCTCAGTTCACAAACTTAATTTATTTCATGATTCTGGTTATGAACCAAAATAATCATGAACCAAACCAAATTTCCCCATAAGGTTCAATGTAAATAAGATTAATCCATTCTGAACCATGTATTTTTTTGATCACAAGAATATGAAGCAAAGTACAGTACAGTATGAGAGGGAGGACACTAACCTTGCCTGAGGGGGTTTCCCACACCAAGGACAGGAAGGTGGGTGGGGAGGAGCGTCCCCCTCCATAAGGACAACGGGAGCGGGAGCGCTCCTTCAGGGTTTCCCCTTGTCTTCGTCTCTTAGCTGCAAGGTCAATCTTGACCAAAAATCTGTCTAACATCACTTGTTTTTCTGATGCTGCACAACCCTCTGGAAATGAGAGCCCACATTGTTCCTGGCAGTCATGGTAGGGTAGTGCTGCTTAATGAAATCTGGCCTTTATCCCATTTTTCCACAGCGGATTTTATCACATCACTGCTCACCTCCCCGCTGTCCTCCTCTCCCTCAGTGGAGCGCTCCTGCCAAGCGCCTCCTGTTCATCACTCTGGAGTTCACCTCCTCCTGGTCCTCAACAAGCTCCTCTGTCTGTACCATCAACATCCAGACCCACACGCTTGCCCACGGACACTACCTCCTCCGCTCCTTGTGCACCAGACCCTTCAAAGACACATGCAGTGACACATTCTGGCCCATTTCCTCCAGCTGGGTTTAAGCTGTGTGACACCTTCCCAGGCCTTCTCACTGAGGCTGATGCAGTGGAGGACACTGCAATGTTTCTTCTAGAACTCTTTCAGAGTCAAGGATATCTCTTCAATGACATTAAAACATCCGGTGAGGAGTGTCTTTGTGTACAGCTCCTTGAAACTGCAGAAGAGGCATCCTGTCGGTGGGGAGCAACATGGCCTCTATAAAGTCACACTCAGCTCTCATACCTTCCACCAAGGCTGGGGGTGCGCCGGGCAGCGTCCATCAGCAGATGGCACCTTTCAGGCAGCTGGCTGTCACAAAGATAATCCTTAGCAGTGGCCACAAACACCTCATGCAGCCATTTCATGATTAATGCCTTGTCACCCCAGCCTTCGCTTTGGCCCTTCATGGGACAGGCAGAATGCCGCTTAATGAAATCTGGCCTTTTGGAAGGTGGGGCCAGATTTCATCCTGACATCCTGCTACTTGAATGCACAAGGGGTCTGGCAATGGTACATCAGCAGTGGCTTCATCTTCAGATCAGTGCTTGTGGTCACACACAGCAAAACAGTTGACCTGTTGTCCTTTGTGGGCTTGCGGCCTGGCAGTGCCTCTTTCTCCTGCGTGACATGGGTTCTGCTCAGCATCTTCCTCCAGAAGAGCCCTGTTTCCTCGCAACTGAGTACTTATTAAGCAGCACATCTTTCTGCTTTCATGAATTCTGTGGATTCTTTCTTATAGATTTCTGCAGCAGCCTTGTCAGAAGACGTGGAAACCTCACCATGTCGTGTCACACCGTGGAGGCCATTTCTCTTGTGGTGGTTTGTTATCAAACCACCCTCTACTGACTTTAAATTCATCATTTGCTGCATTTGCAGAGGGGTTTTCTTGCACTAAATCACTGCACAATATCCTGGCTTTTTCACAGATCATAGCTTCACTAACACTATTACCTGTCAGCTGTTGCTCGTTCAGCCACACTAACAGAAGTTTTCCAGCCCCTTCCAGCGCTCATGTCCTCTGCTTGGTTAACACTGTTACTCCTCTGCCACATCAGCTCTTCTGGTGCCATCTTTATCTTTCAAAATGGTAGATTGTCAACTTCACCATCTTATACTCCACGGCCAGACCACCCACACAAATTCCACACTCATGTTTTTCTACCATTTCCTTCTTCAATTCAATGGTTATTTTCTTCAAAACCTCCTTACCACTCTCGCTGTACATGTTCCTGTCACCTTCATTACCCACTCTGCACTTTCTCTTTACCACCATGGTTGCTCTGCACTTTCTTTGGACCCATGCTGGACTGAGCAATACTGTGCAGTATGGTACATGCTAAAAAGCACACAAAAGAGCATCACAGCAAGTGCCCAGGTCTGTCTGCCACCACGATCTCAACTACAGGGAGCCACGACCACACGTCAGAATGAGGAAGATGGCTGCCATTGTGTTCATTGCCTGATGTGGAGTTCTTGAACACAAGCAAAATTTTGCCAGACGCTTCTGTTCACAAAACAAACTGTTCCCAAACAGAAGCATTTGTGAACTGAAGTATTACTGTACTGCTTAGATATATGTAAGTATATAAAAACACTGGAAGTCACACTCCAACTTAGGGTCCTAGTTATCTACGGAGCAAATGAGCTGCAGCAAATATGGTAAAATATCCCATCTGGGTGGGCAAGTGCCCAAGCATCATATGTTAGTCTCTCTGATTTGCTGTTTTGAGCCAGTCTTACTATGGTGGATTTCAACTCCTGTGCTCAAGTGATCCTTATACCTCGGCCTCAGCTACAGCCACACACCACCACATCTGGCTACAGTCTCTGTATTTTTTAAATGTTTATAAATTTTCTTTGAAATGCTGAAAACAAGGTAACAGACTTCAAGGGGCTACTACCTGGAACGTAACAGTCACCTAAATGTTCCTTTTACCTACAGTATTTTACAATTCCCCAAAGCTAATGCCTATCATTTCCTGACTAGGCATTTGATAACTTGGTACTGTCACCTCATCTTCACAACCATCCTAGGACCCATTTGATCCCAAAACACAGACAGCAACAGCAAGATTCACTGACAGTGCCAAACCCTCTGGAAGAACATCCACTAACATCCGCACCTGCTCTAAAATATGCTCTTCTGAAACCTACATCACCCAACAGGACCTGTAAAAACTGTTTTCTTAACAGAGTAATCTGAGCACTCTGAGCAGATCAGAGCTGTCTAAAGGCACTCAGTCTCAATGAGCCACCACCTGCCTTGAAGTCAAGTTGGCAGCCAGAGCGAGCCCGCTACTGTTGTTCAAGTCAACACACACCCTTTGCTGCCCACTCCTGCTGGTCCTCCTCAGCTCCCTCCTAAACCCGACTAGGCCTCAGGACTGGGATCTCAACATCAAAACCTGCATCTTAGATCCCTTGTGCTTCCCACAACACTGAAGGCACGAGAATGCCTCTGAGTACACTGTTTCTCAGGGGGCACCCTCACCACCTGCCACAGAGTGACGGGGGCAGCTGACTGAAGAGCTTCTCTCTCCGACAGAAATACAGGCCATTTGTGCCCCTAGTTTCTTCTCTTCTGTGAGATAAATAAGAGACTGGGGGATTATTTCACACTGCTAACACTATTAAAGAAAGCAGATTGCTAGCTACAATCCAGATCTACTGAATGATTCTTCACGGGACTAGAGCAGGGCACTGGCCCGGAGGAGGTGGATTTTGTAATTCTGATTAAAGAACAGAACCTCAGCACCTTTCTGTATTCCAGTCTCTGGATGTCAAATATTACACAGAACTCTGATTCCCAGCTCTTCCTCAGTTTGGATCCTGCCTTCCCATCAGGCCCAGTTAAGTCCCAATTTCTTCTGGAAGCTTCCTAGATGAAGTTACATAGTATGTGAACCACTTCAGGGGAATTAAGATGCACTGTCATCTCTTCCCTCCAACTAGCCTGCAAAGCCCTCCCCTGGCAGAGGACCCAGCATACATGTACGGGGCTGTAACATTTAAGTGGGTGAATATTAAAGAAGACAGCATATGGTAGCATTTGATTTGCAAGAGGAAGACCTGGGTTCAAATCTCAGCTTTGTCCTTTGGGGACTGTGATAGGTATACTTTGAGGACAACCATATGATGAAACATACAATAAAATCAGTTATATCTTTTCAACTGTCAACAGTGGATAGCTAAGTCTCATGTTAATTCTCTGGCCTTCAAACGCGGTTAATTCTTCATTACTGTTCACAGCCAAGAAAGGCAAATCACAGACTTGCAACCACGAAAACAAACAGCAAATCTGCCTGGAGAGTACAGGTCTCAAGGTCTCTTTGTAGCCACCTCTCAGCTGCAACTCACCTGCTCAAGCCTCTGTACTAGCTGGGCCAGAAAGTAGTCCCAGGTATACTCCAGAAGACCACCAGCGCTGAGCAGTGAAAGTGAGCAGTGAAAAGCTCACAGCTAAGACAGCCTGGAACAGGACAGCATGCACAGGGGGCCCTTCACCACCAAGACTACAGGGGCAAAGCAAGCAAGAGGCCCCAGATGGGTGTGAATTCAAGCACAGTAACAGTCTCAGCTTCTGGAAACACCACCAAAGCCAGTCATTAAAATCAAGTTGAAACCATTCTTCCAGTAAATGAAAGGGCAGACAGTAGTATCCAGCTGTCTCAGATTAAAGCGGCGTGGCAGAGGAAATCAGAAACAGGAGGGATTTCCAATTATTGCTAACAGGAGAGTGGTCAGAAGGAAGGAAATTAATGAAATCATCAAAAGGCTGGCAATTTTAGGAAAAATGAATTAAATCAACTTCAGCCTTTCCCTGTTTCAACAGAGACCTTGGGTCAGTCAGTGCCTGAGGTGCCTGAAAGTGCCCCGTCTGAGTCAGAGAGGCCAGGAAATGACAAGTAACCAAAGCTGAGAGAGTCTCCCTTTTGTCCCTTCAGACACAGGCTGGAAAGACAATGGTTCTGAGCAGACCGTGCTACTTGTCCCCAAGCCAAGAGTCCCTTAGCTTCCTAATACAAACACTGTCAGGCTCCAGTGAGAAATAAGGGCAGGAAACAGGGTCAAACTCTACCTGCAGAACAGCAAACTCCTTTAGGACAAAACATTTTGTAACTCAGAGCTCTACCTTGGATTAAGACGACAGAAGGGGAAGAGGTCTGAGACCCTGGAGGGGCCCCATCGCACAGGCCACTTCTGCAGTGTCTCTGGTGAGCACTTTGTGTGTGCGCCCCAACCCCTAACACACTATACACATGGCCTATTCGGCCAGGTCTGTAGCGTAAAACACAGAGAAAGGAGACGGAAAGGCAGAGGGCCGAGGAAGGCCACTGTAGCAGGTTCGGAAGGGAGAAACTGCAGGAAAGGAGATGCCTGGCTACAGCCCCTACTGCACCAGTACATCAGCCAGGCCCACCATGAACCAAGCGGCACGCCAAGCCGTGGGGCACGACGAAGAACAAGCCTGGGAAGGCTGGGAATCAGGGCCAGTCGGACAGCCTGAGAGTGGGTGGAGCGTGACAGTCTCACGTGAAGGGACAGGGGTGTGACGGGCATGTGCAGCCCCTTCTCTCTGGAGCGGGGTGCTAGACAAATGGCACAACTAGTCTTCATTTTTGTTAAGTCTTTGGATGGGACTCGGATTCAGTACTGCTGATCAAGGTAAGTTTTCACACAAAACATTTAAAGCAGGAAACAAGTAAGCAGGAACTCCCAGCCGTGGGAAGGAGGTGGTCTGAGCTCTGAGCTCTAACAACCTACGGTGTCATCGCCTTCCAGAAGAATGGGGTGCTCACTGGGCTGAGGCCCAGGACCCAACTTACGCTCCTGCTCTTCACACCGTAGAATTCAAGCTGAAGAAAGACCCCTAAAACAGACCTTCACAGCTCCCTGCTGCCCAGGAAAGCAGAATGGTGAAAGGAGATGCCCAAGGTGACCACACTGGGAGCTCACTACTCTCTGTGGGACAGTCTGCAAGGACCAGACTGGCCTCATGATAAGGGACAGACTTGCCAGGTCCTGCCTTAATCCCTTAGCCTTTTCCCGGCTTTAAATTAGGTTGGTCTACCTGTCGCTCCCCACCTCGCCCCATTCACTCAGCTCTGGACTGAACCCGGGCCCTGCACTAAGCTTCATTCTCCAGTCCTGTTATTTTCAGTTGGGGTTTTGTTAAGTTGGCCATGCTGGGCTCACACTTGCACTCCTCCTACCCCCTGCGCCCGGAGTGCTGGGCTCACAGGTGTGCGCCACCGCACCGGCTAGCACGCTTTTTCTGAACCAACTCTCCCTCTCCAGTGATTCAAGATTCAAGATCTCTCCACGCTCTGTCCCAGTCTCACCAAAATGTGCTCTTTGTGCAAAGCGTTGGACAGGTTTGTATAAGTTATAAATTGATGGTTCTCAAAAGTGTGGTTCTCAAACTGGCAGCAGCTACTGTTGTACTTCTACCAAACCCCTGACAGAACTCGGTAAAAATAGAAATTAAAATTTCAAACTTCATCCAAGACCTACTATATCAGAACCTTGGGGGAAGAGAGATGGCAATCTGTGTCTAACAAGCCCTCTGAAGGATTCCAATGCGCACTCAGATCTGAGACCCACTGGTGCAAATAACGTATGGGCCTGATCGGTTGGTTCCCTCACTAACTCTTAAATAACCTCTAGGATTTCACACCTGGGAGACTACACAGGTGCCTCTGAAGGAGGCTCAGCTTCCTCACTCAGTACATCTTTCTTCTGCTTCCAGGGTTCAAGCCTTCACTAGAACACACAAGATGATTAAAGGATGACACTTAAGCCCTTTTTTTCCCTTCTGACACAGGGTCTTGCTATGTAGTTCAGGCTGACCTCGAACTCACTATTGTAGCCCAATCTGGCCTCAAACTTATAGCTATCCTCCTGCCTCAGCCACCATGCCCAGCCTGCCCCCTGAGCTTTGAACAGAGGCTACAAAGCATGGCCTTGAAGAAATGTTCTGATGTTCTAAGGGCCTGGCTGGTCTGGTCCTTGCACACTACCCTATAGAAACAGGAGTCACACGTGGTTATGAGAACAAAATGGGATTGTGTCCACAGCAGCTCCAGAAAGGCCACAGGTAGGCTGCTAGGCCTAAGGTTCTCTGACTGGAAGTTGGCATGAGGGTGAGCTGCCCAAATCCCAACCTCCAAAGAGAACTGCTTGTTCTGCAGCAAACACTCAGGAGGTTCCAGGTAACCCCATGGAGGCTGCTAAGGCTTCCAGCACCTCCTGGTGCACATCGGGGGAGAGAGGGTTCCCACTGCGGTGTGCCGAGAGCAGCACTGAGGTCCACAATCTGGCATCTCAAGGACTGCCAAGCAGAACCTGCCAGAGTTAAGAAGTCTGTCAGTACCTTCCCTGTTCTCTGCATCCTATTACTCTTCACCTTCCGCTTCTCCAGCCTCTGGCGGGTCTCACTGCAAAGGGAACTCTGTGGTTCCTCAAAGGGAAATGGAAGTCAGACTTCCACCTCATTCTCACTGTGACACCTTTGTCTGACATGACTGGCTGTCCACGAGAACAAATTCACTGTAGTCATCTTTCTCGTTCTCCTCTTACTCCTCTACTCCCAGAAACTAGAAATCATCACATACTGGAAGTCCAACCTGTAGATACAGACACCAGAGATTTGGGCTACAAAGTCACCCAAGACTTGGGCTCTGTTAGGAAATTTAGTTTACTTTTTATACAGAGGAGGCTACTAAATGGCAGCCTTCCATCCAAGGATGGCTGGCAGATTAACCAGTTCGAGTCAAGCGCCAACTAGTGCTGAATGCTTTGAGTTATTTCGAAAAGGGATACCAACTGAAAAATACAGCATTGTAGTAAACTCTTTCTTTGGAATACATTTTATTGTTTAACCTGCACCTTTTCAGAAATTATCACATTTAATCCCATTACAATTTTGGCTATTTCCCACAAGGCCAGAGTGCCACCACCCACAACAGATTTTTCTGAGTGCCAGAGAGAGGGGCCAACTGAACTTCAAAGACTAAACTGCAAGACAGAGAGAACAACGGAGCGAATGGGCCTGTGCTGAGGAAGCGTCTAAGGAGCCCGCGCTCCACCTGTGCTCAAGGCCCCGCAGTTCTCTCCAGCCCACAGCACATGGAGCCACACAGTCCTCACCCAACTTCTCCAATTACCCCAGCTGATTCAAGGCCACGAGTCCCGGCACGCAGCCACAGGGCCCCGCTACCAGCTGCTCCTTCACTCCTCTGCCTTCCCCGTCTGAACCTGCCACGCCCTCCAGCCTCCCTGTGCAGTTGGTGACCGCAGCTAAGGCCCTCGGGACCAGCACGGTACATCAGCTCTTGTCAGACAGGCCTCCCACTGGCTGGCAGGCCTGAGGCAACAAGGGACCAGAGGGTGTGAGCCGTGGACCTAGCGTGCCTCAGCCCTCCTCTTCCCGTCCCCAGAGCAAATCGGAGCTTGCTGTTTTTCTCGTCCTCACTCTTCTCCCACAACTAGTACTTAAAATTAACATCCTCCTTCAAGCGTCTTGACTCCCCTATTCAGATTTACTCTACTCCCCGATCCATTAACTAGCGTTTGCTTTTTCTTGTACCCTTTGATCCTACAGACACTCCAGCAGAGCTCGTCCTCCTCCTTTTCCTCAACTCCGGACAATCCCACTGGAAAGGGTAGCTGCCTCCACCAGCAGCAGCCTGCCTCTCTGGGTGCTTCCCCACACTCTGCTCTTGGCGGCCCTCAGCCTGCATCCCTGCATTCTCAAGCGCAGCTAAGCTGCACGTTGCTATCTGGAAACCCCAGCTTCCGAACACACTCCACCGACGGGGAGGAGACCATGCATCAGTTCAGGGGTGCAGTACACTGGATGAGCAAAGCTGCCACGGAAGGGAAGAAGGCGCTAGGTGACAGTAGAAACTGCTCCAGCCTTCAACTCCCCTCCAAGCCAGCCATACCTGCCTCGGTGGAATGCAGTGAAGTAAGCGTGGTGACAACCTCAGTAACACTCAAGCTTCACTGCAATGCTACGTGTTATGTGTGCTACTGCCCCGATGGCACAGATATACAGAAGGGGGACACAGAGTTTGGGAAACTTTCTTAAAATTATTCAGCGTGTTCTTGGCAGAACTTGCCAGTTTAACCCAAGAAACTGCATTCCTAACCTTCCTGTGCCAGCCTCCCTCTTCTACCCGCTAAGTTCTGCATGCTTTCAAAGGTTTCCACGTAGCTTTCCTTCCTCAAGGAAAGGAAAACAGCCTTCCATGACCATGCCAACCGCAGCCAGGAGCTCCTCCTGTGTGCTCCGGCACAGGGCTCGGACTTCTCTAATCACAGCACACAGCAGGTGGTTCTGCTCTAGTTTCGGCAACGCCGCCGTGGCCCTGGCACTCATCCCAAAGTACTTGTGCAGCAGGAAGTGTTAATCCAGGAGCTCCGTCCTCTCCCAGGTGCACAGCAGCACTCATGGCTGCTGTTCCCTCTTGTCTCAGACTGACTCAGAGAACCAAATACCTGTGAAAACTTCCACCAAGCGGCAGTCAAGCAATGGATCCCCCCACAAAATCCTCTGCATTATTACACACCTCCCGCTGTCCTCTCTACCCACTTTATGTCAACATTTTCTTGCTAGAGAACATGATGCTGATTGTGAAAATACCAAAACCAATATGTCTAACAGCAACCCTGACAACTTGAGGTCACTAAGAGTTGGAGCAAGTCTGTCAGGTATTTATGTCACCATCCCCAGAACAAAGGGCTCGGGTTTCTCAAAGCTGGAATTCTTAGAAGTCTTGGCAAGCTGTACAATTCCTTCAAATCGAAGAGTGTTGAGACCCTAGGCATTAGAATCCTGTTTCTAGGAAAACTTCCCTGATATCCTCTCAGAAGAGAAGAGCTCCTGCTAATCCCATTCACCAGCACACACAAAGGCTCCTCTCCTTCCTGGGCCCCTGGTAACTGTAGTAGTGAAGGACGGATGATGTTTCACAGAGGCGGCAACTGAGGACCAAAAAGAAGGAAGTATTGGGGGTGGGGAGTGTGCCAGGGCAGGTCCTGGCAACAGGAAGACCGGGACAAACAGGATGAGAATGGGCTTAAAGGAAAGGGAAATAAGGACTCCTAGTGACCTTCACCTTTAGACATGGAGGCCAGAGGGCCAGAGTTTTGAAAAGGAGGCTGGGCTCCAAGGCAGCAGGCGAGGAGGGGAAGCCAGGCTCCCCACAGGCCCCCCTGCTATCCAATGTCGGGTGAGCGCAGCACCAGCGAAGGTGGGTCCTACAATCCGCCCCCATCTTCACTCATGAGAACAACGCAGGCCTACCTCTCCTTTCTCCTCATCAGCAGGGGGACTCATGCTGGGTTCAAAGGTTCTCACAGGCTCTAAGAACATTCTGAGAGGAGCTCTGGTAGCCTGCCTGGTCCCTCCCATTTCCCTGCAGAAGAGCCCCACCCCCTGTATCCCTGCACCTGAAGACATTTTCACATGCGCCTTAACAGCCACAAAACAGCAGGGAGACCCCCCCCCCCCCGCCACTGCCCTTGGGGGCCAAGGTGGTCCCATGTATTCTCACACAGAGGACAAGCCTAATTCTGCATAATCCTTTCATGCAGTAACACCTCCTGGGGCACATTTTCCCAAGAATGCTTGTCAGGTCCACCTAGGACAATTATAGGCCTGATTACAACCAAGGAGCAACACTCTCCACGTTGTCTCTACTTTCAATGAGCTTATGGGATCACACAAAACCAGGGGTGAAGAGCAGGAACCGAGAACTACAGCTAGGAGATACATGAACTGAAGACATCAAGGCTCAGAGACCTAAAGGGTCTCCTGTGTGAGGGGTATAAAGGGAGAGCCACTCAGCCCCCGAGTCTCCAACTAACTCCACAGGCCACAAATCAGCAGTCTGAGCAACTGTGCACGGTCATCAGGGAGCCTTAGCAGGGGTGCACTGGCTCAAGTCCCCACTGAGTTCTTCACAACCCAGCCTCCAGAGCAGTGCGGTTAACTGTGAGATCCACCACTCCTCTCCATCCGCCCCAAGCGTCTCTGTGCCTAGGCCCGTGCTCAGGAAACACTGACAGCCGCTCTAACACCTGCTCAAGCACCACGTGATCTGCAACAATCTCAGTGCCTCCCGCCATTCCAGACCCAACAAGGCTGAACAGCCAGACCCCGCCCTCTCCCCAGGAGACACGCATGTACTACAAGCAAAGAGCTGATTCAGCCCTCTGTACTTCACAGTCTCACTTGTTACTCAGAATAATGAAGACCACAGCAGTTGTTTTATAGCCCCGCTTATACTTGGCTGTGACTCCCTGAAACCCACTCTGAGCCCCTACAACATGGGGGGTGCAACACCCAAAATATTTCTATGAATTTAATAGGGGAAAAACTTTGCAAAGAATGAATCTTGAAGAGAATCTGTTTATCTTCCCTGCACTGCTGCCTAGAATTATGGACGACTGTCCTGTAAAAGATGTGGCTACTAGCAAGGCTGACGAGCAAAGTCAGGCGGGGGAAAGCCACACCTCTGCAGATGTCAGTGAACACAGCCAAGCGAACGAGAGCAGGGAACGTAGGAGATGTTTTCAAAAAATCTAATTCCAAGGCTGTATTCTCCCAGGTGTGTTTTAGAATCTTTTAAAACATAATTCTTCAACCGTATCATTGTGGTGATGAAATAAAGTGTCCTTAAAAAAAAAAAAGATCCTTGGCATTCTCAAATTTAGTATATAAGGTTTCAAAAGTGTCTCCCCAAATTCCTCACTGTGGCTCTGAAATGTCAATGAGACAGCCTTGCTGAGGACAGCGGCTTACTGTGAGATCATCTAACTGACCTCTACACAGCAACATCTCAAAGGGGTATTACCTACTCTTTTCTACTTGTGATTTTTGAAAATTCAGCAACTTAAGGAAACTACATGAATTTTCAGGGGCAAACTACCCAAGAGTATACAGAATTCCAAGACATAGAAAAGGAAAAAGGAACATCTTCTAAGCCTACCTCCCTCTTTTTGAGCCAGTCAGCTATGGCATCACAAAACCCCCAAGTACCAAACGGTTTCAACTGGTGCTAGAATCTCATCAGGCAATGTTCCAAATGCCTTATATGTGTTATATTATTCCCCTAATAATCTTAGAAAGTGGGGACCATTCAGGGGAAATACAGAGTGAGTTCACAAAAATTGCACAACATAACAATGTAACAGGGAGCAAAGAACAGAGGCAGTGCTCAAGCCCAAGCACCTGGCTCTAGAGTTCATGCTTTTAAACAGACTATATGTTGCTTCTCTCAAAAATAAGATGGAGGTAAAACATAGTGACAGTTAGACATAATACCAGGCCACATGCACGATCCTGGTGGCTCCGTGGGAGTGGCAGGTAGTGTTTGCTCTCTTAAGGAATATGCGAATTGATTCTCACTGCGCTGAGAAAGAGCAAAGAAATTCTAAGGACAATCCTTTTGCTAAAAAGAAAAGTTGTAACTTCATCCTGACCATTCAGTAAGTTCAGAATTCAGATTTCCATGCTGGCTCCAGGTGAGGCTGCTGAGCTGGGCATCCCTCACACACCATACACCATGGGAAGGCTGTCTCTAGATGCTGCCCCAAAGCTGCAGGAAGACCAAGGTCACTTCTGACCCAAAGCAGCACAGGCGCCTGAAGCAGAAGGGCTGCTCATACCCTCTTGCAGCTCCACCTCTGAGTGACACTGAAAGGGGTGTCCCATTGCCCAGGGGTAAGAGGCAATGCCCAACATTCATCTGGAAACCTCATCAGACTCATTAAGGACCCTAAGCACAAGCTCTGACATCTTTATTAACACTCTGTGACTCCCTTTGGCTGAAAAGAGTTGAGTAGATTAAGAGTGGCCTCCAAGCTGGCAAGTTAGGCCAGGATACCAGGACAGCACTGCTCAGCAGGTGGAATTTGTGTATGATGAGGGTTTTAACCCAATCAAGACCCAGATAAATATGCAGCTTGGTAAATTTTAAGTCCCTTTTGTTTCTAAGTTAGAATGCAAGAAGGTACCATGTGCTTACAGTGCTCTAAACATGGCACAGCAATTTGATTTATGTCCTTCCCTGACACAGGGTTCAACAAGACCTATAATGACCTGTCCAGCCTTCTCCCACAACCGCAACTCCTCTCATAGTCACACGTAATGACCCCAGAGAGGGATGACATCACCTTCTAAGCACGGTGTGCAGCTGACAGGAAGATGCTCTGTCAATGTTTTGGGAACTACACCCTCATTTAGTAAATACTTTGCTATGCTCCCTATTGTCCCTTCCTAAGAATAGAACTGCTCTGGCAAGCCTTGTGCCCCAACTGGAACCAAGAAACCAAGTACCACGGTGGGAAATAACAGAAATAACCACAGGGCAAATATAGTAACCCAGAGATGACTCCTGTGTCCTTTTTGCCTGTGGGGAGAGAACACCAATGGCCTTTTCACGTCTGTCAGAATATCCTCTAAAGGCATCTGAGCACTTCAGTCAAGAAACACAAGAAATGAGTCTGCAGGACACCTGCCTCTCCGCACAGGCAGTGTGGTTTCAGCAAAGGCCAGGGGCACGGAGCCAGACACACTGAACATAAATCCCAGCCAGCTCCACCACTCCAGTCACATCTCCAAGCAAACTAGCATCTCTCTGACTCAGTTTCTCTTTTATGAAATGGTTTACAACCAACTAACCCGTGTGTTATGACAGCTTTACTCAGGGCAACAGTGCAGCATGTGACATATGTGATACTCCCCACAGTCAGTTTCCTGTCTTCTCCCCTCAGCTCGGTGTACATTCTCTGACCCTAGGTCTCTTCAGAAATGGTGAGGTGAGCCAGGGCCGCCTACCAACATCTCTCTGCCATGGCAATGCTAAGGGCCAAAGCTACGTCATCACCCAGGGAACCCACACTTTCCAGCTTCAAATGAAAACTAAGCACCTGGCTTTCTTGCTCTGCTGTCTAGAGATGCAGACGCTGCTTCCCTGATACTTAAAATTGCTTTAGGTGGCAGTGATGTTTACATGGCCTAATGTGTCACTGCAGCATTGAAGGGGAAGAAATTACAAAGAAAACACTTTGTTCGGTGAACACACTCAGGAAAGAGAGAAAATGCAAAGCAAACGCTTTTTATATGAGTCAGTGAGCCAGCTGGGTGGGAAGCACCGCACTATGCAAACACGAGTGCTCTGGAAGCAGAGGGGACCCCTGAAGTAACCACCCTCCCTCCCTGGTCAGACAGCACAGCAGGCCGGTGCACCTCACTCACGCTGCACCACAGAAGGGCTGTCTTGAGTGCTCCCAAACTCGACCAGGGACCACACATCCTCAGTTCTGTTTTCATTACAGGGAAGAATACCATCCTCATGAAGTCTCCTGTGCAGCATGACTCAACAGCAGGTCACACACCGACGCGGCTGCTGTTTACTGTGAATTACATCACACGGCCATCACACATTCTACACACCAAGCACCCGCCAATTGTTTTTATTAGTCTACACAACACCACCGACCTAACATTCTTGAGGATAATTGTTCTGCTTTATATAAGACAAGACGAGGTCAAGTGATTTGCCTGAGGTCAGACAGCAGGTTTCTTCAGAACAAGGCAGAGGGACCGGGCTGGGACCTGGGAGAGGCTGCTGCACAAGTGGGACCCTAATCTCTCTCTATCCAAGAAAGGCAAACTGGGTAGCATGTGCAGACATTTATCTTTAATTCTGTTCTTCCCAGTGCATGGTGTGACAGGGTGTAAAGAGTAAGATATGCTTCCTTTCGCCACTCCTAAAAAGAAATCTTTTCAATAATTCTCCCCATTTGAAGGAAAGACCATAGGAAAGCTGGACCCTTCGTCAGGGCCTTCCTACTACCTTCTCTGCTGTAACTCCAAGTACTAAGATGTAGATAAGAGAAACCAATGTGAAAACTGTTTCCAAATGTCATCCTATACCAGAACTATCAAGTGCTTCTTCACACATTATTTTTCCTACACAACCTGAGATTGTAGCTTGACTGTGGTATTTATTCCCATAGATTACACATGCAAACTGCCCTGCCCGTGTACCTATGTATGGCCCAGTGGAATTCCCAGTCACAAACGCACATGACACACAAGCATGTCTAGTCTAGGATCTACCAGAGCCCACTGGCTAACAAGGCTGTGTGTTTTACAAGTACCCTACCTAAAAATGTCTGTGACCAGGCATGGTGCCACATGCCTGTAATCCCAGCACTCAGGAGGCTGAGGCAGGAAGATCACTGTGAGTTCAAGCCAGCCTGGGCTACAAAGTAAGTTCAAGGCCAGCCTGGACTACACATTGAGACCCTGTCTCAAAACATAAAACAAAACAAAACAAAAACAAAAAGTCTCTGGAATGGGTGCTAAAGAGCGACTCCTAGAACTGGAAAGAAACACAGGAAGGGGAAGAAGGGGCTTTTCCTGAGCAGAACTACCTCCACTGGGCTTTGCAGCATCTGAGTATCTAGGTCTCTGGGCAAGCTAGCTTGGTATGCTGCTCATGGGGCACAGCCACACAGGTGTGCTGTGGGTTTCAGGCCAAGGAGCGGGCACCTCTCTCCCCAAGAAGCCACTCCAGAGGGGGGGAAAACACCGGCAGTAACTAGGTGCACTGGATCCAAGTAACGGTGAAAACCCTCTTCCTGTACACACTCTGCTCCTTGCCGGGATACATGTTGCGGGGGCGGGGGGGGGCACACAACGGGACTTGGGGGTTGGGATGGCAGGAGGAAGAGGACTCTTTGTAATGCAGACAGAGAACGAACAACAGAGCCAACCCTCTCATCCCGGCCTGAGCCCACACTACAAACGACACATTTTTCCATACTGGGGAATAATCACCCCTTTATCCAGCCAGTCTGGAATCTCGTAATTGATTTCAGACCGTGAGTGGAAAGTTGGGAAGATGTGGGAGATGGAAAATGGGGTGGAGGATGGAAGGGGGAAGCACGGAGCCAACAAAGAAGAGGGTGGGGGAGGTAGCATGGCTTAATGAAGCTAACAAGGATGGAGACTTCGAAGTTCCGCCACCAGCGCTGCTGCCTAACACGCCAGGGCAGCTTCCCCAGAGAAGCCTGCAAGAGGCAGGTCACAACAGTGCGCCTGAAGTAGGCCAGGTTCTGATGCTGGCCCTACTACTGGTTGCAAGATCCTAGGCAAGTGTACCTGGCTCTGACAAGCCGTTTCTTCCTTCCTACTTGGACAGCTGCTCCATTCCTGCACACACCTATTGAGCACGAGGGGTGGGGGGCTAAATATTTTAGGGTTAGCAGGTCACACAGTCTCTACCACACCCACTCAACTTTGCCATTGCACTGCAGCACAAAAGTAGCCAGACAGCAGAATGAACATTGCTATGTTCTAATCAAACTTTATTCATCCTCGAATTTCGTATAACTTCCGTATGTCGTAAAGTATTATTCCTCTGATATTTTCTAAAATTATAAACGTTTAGCACACAGGCCACACAAAAGCAGATGGCAGGCAGGATTCAGTCCACGGGCCATACATAGTTCGCCAACTTCTGCCCCAGTGACAGAGACAGTGGTGAGCAAGGCGGTCTCAGCACTCATGGCTTTGTAACTGCCAGTTCTAGAGGTCTCCTCTGGCTTTAGGGTGGCTCAGTAAAGTCTGCGTCCTGCTTCATTTTGTCACACACTGATATAATCTGCTCTTCTTGTCCCTTGAAACCTCACTATAAGCAAGATGCCTTTACTGTGGGGTCTCAACCACCACAGTGCTGGAATTATGTCTGAGTTCCCCATGTTAGGGAGGAAAAGCTGGGGTTTAGTGTCAGAACAGGGTGGACCGGGAGGCAGCAGAAAAGAGAGGAGGTATGTGTATGACGGGGGAGGGCTATGCTGGAACAGCAACATAATAAACATGAATTGTTTTTCCCAATAATTCAGAAGAAAAAAATAAAACTAGATGAGCTTGTACCTTTACTTGTATGTGTTGGGTAAGTAGGTGGCAGAAGCTGCTAGAAATCAGTAAGAGGACAGGACCAAGTTGTGCAGACTATAGTCATAGCACACCATTCCCCACCAGCACCACCAAAGTCTCCTTTCACACTCTAGTGCTGGGATCCCTCCCTAGGGAATACGTCCTGCCAAGGAAATGGCCATATGTACCTTCCTAATGAAGCCTGCTATCAGGCTCAGTGACACAGGACTCAGAGATACAGGGGAAGGCTCTGGCACATTACCCAGAGGCCCGCGGGGCACATCCAAATATGCCCAAAAGGGTGCCAGGTCAGGAGGAGAAACTAGGGGAGTCTCCAGGGTATTACTGAAGGCAACAAGGACCACGTAAGATCAAAACGGCTCATGACTACATCTCCTGTGAGGGATCCTCCAGCCCACCACCTTCAACCACAAAGTCCTGAGAATCAATCACCCAGTGTGGTGACACACACTGGTAATCCCAACAGTCCGAGAGAATGAGGCAGGAAGATCCCAACCCAGGCAACTTGGCAATTTAATGAGATCCTATCTCAAAAAATAAAAAGGGTTAGGGATATACCTTAGTGATAAGACCCTGGATTTAATCCCTAGTACCTCAGGAAACAAAAAAGTCCTTAGAATCATGAAAGTATAGACTGAAGAAATGAGAAGTCAATGGCCTTGAAGATTACCCAGGTGAATGCCTTCACTTCACGGGCAAGAGAACGATGCCACAGAATGGTTATGTAGCTTGTTCAAGATCGTGTCCGTAGTCAGTTACCAGGGATATCACAATACCTCAACTATGTACTCACTCTTGAGAAAAAGAGTAAAAGACGAGACAACAGAAAGAAAAAATCATTAAGCACTCACTGTGTTATCTTGGTGATCCTCACAACCACCCCGGAGGTGGGCGCTACCATTATCCCACTCTGCAGCTGAGGCTTAAGGGGCACAGCAACACAGCCACCTCCCCTGGGTTCTACTCCCCTGTCCTGCCTGGTGGTGACGCTGGCTGGGAAGGGGAGATAATGTCATCACCAGTAGGATCCAGCACTTCCCTGGGCTGTGAGAGAAGCTGTTAAATACTACAGGCTGCTGCACACTACAGCACGGAGTCCCCAGCCCACACTCCCGCTCTCCCATCAACAATCTTCCAGAAAGAGTCCCCTGTTGCAGGTTCCGGGAGGAAACAGCGGTATGAAGTGGTTTCCATCCCACACGCAGAAGGCAGGCTGAGACTTACCTGAAGCAAGCCCGTCGCCAAGCAGGGTGCTAAGGATCACCAGAGGAAGGAACATTCCATGTCCCACGGAGGCCACAACCAATGCCGAGTTGCTCTTTGGTGCTATCCTGCCATGGCACATCTTTTATCCGTCCAAGTTTTATTAAAAAGACAAAATTTAAAATCCAGAGGTAAGAATCCTAAAGCCAGCAAGGGGTAGACTCACCTACGACAAATAAATAAAAAACAAGAACTTTAGTAAGTGAAAAGTTAGGCCATAACTTAATTAAAAGCAAGCATTTTGGTAGAAGCCAAACACAGAAATGGTTTTTCAACTCCTTCTGGGGAAAGGCCAAGGCCAGCAGCTAGCTGCCATCAGCATGCTGTCCAGGAGCCAGATGCCTGTGATGCGGCCAGGAGCCAGCTCAAGCTCACCTGGACATCGGCTGGGCACGACAGAGCTTTCCAAGACCACCTGGCTCTATCCCGCCACGGCCTGAGAGGCTCCACCAGAGAGGCAGCTGCTGACACAGAGCTGTACACCCGAGTGGGACTCTGCCTTCACCACCCTGGCTCAGAACAACTAACCAAGGCGGGGCAGGGGCACAGGAACACGAGCACGTGGCTTAGAGGCGGAAATACGACGCCTAGAGAAGGAATGCAGTAGGAGCAGCCCGAGGCCCCAGCCAGCTGCCCCCCTGCCAGAGGCTGGAGGGTCAGCTAAAGATCTGACTCCACAGCCATGAATCTCAAAAATGGCCTGATTAATCCAGGCTCACCTGACACGCCTGTCACCAGAGCAACTCCATTCTGTGGGCTGTCCCTGACACGCACTGGGCAGAGAACAGGCTACAGCTGCTCATCAGCCCTGCCACCCACTTAGGTACAAAGATTTCTCAAGAGTAGAAACTAATGTCTTTAAAAACGAAAAACATTCAGAGATGAAGATGTAAGAATTATTTTCTATATGCCTTTCGAGAAGAAGCTGGGTAGACGCCACACTACAGTGTAGATCTATTATATTTAAGCTACCTATCTGATTTCATTTGCCAGTTGTTCATATAGTTTATAACAGGTACTCCAAATAAAATTACTTCCTTTTTAAAAATTCCATACCCTCCCTTCTCTATTAATAAGGGTTTATGTGCACAGATAACAGAGCCTGCCTTCCACAAGTCTAATAAAGGGTGCCCCTGAGACCCTGCCAGACATTAACCAGACACAACTTTAATCTGCATCTCAATCCCTGACACAGGCCCACATCTCTTCTAGGGAGGGCAGCTGCAAACAGCGAGAGAGTTCTCTCAGCCCAGAGAAGCAGCTATGAGCATCTTCAAAAATCATCAGCCAGGAGCAAGGAGGGACCTGGCCACTGGTCCTCATCCTCTTCCCTCAAATTACTGTGGATGTAGCATATTCTGCCCCCAGCTCAAACTGAGACTCCAACTTGAGCCTTTGGAGCTCAAAGGGTGGTTTGCGGAGAGGTCTGGGGTTGTTTGTGAGTGACTCAAAGAGTATATAAAATTTATTATTTTATATACATAAAATTTATTATGTATTTAACAGCTTGCTTATGAGTGACTCAAAGAGTATATAAAATTGTGTGTGTGTGAATGTATATATATTCACATAGCTGAGAACAGCAGTCCAAATGCCTGGATTTAAATGTTTCCCCTATTGTGACCTTGCCCAGAACCTCTCAGCCTCAGTGTCCCTCCCACCTATGCAGTAAGGATAGTAATCATACTGTCTTTGTAGGGCTGATGTGTGGTTTAGGTTCAGAGGGCTTAGCAAAGTGCTTGGCCCTCTCTAAGTCCTCAGTAACCCCTGTTGCTTTGGGTTTGATTTTGGTGGAACTGGGGGTTGAATACAGGGCTTTGCAGTGAGTTTGTTTATTATTTTGAGACAGGATCTTGCTGAGTTGCTAAATTGGTCAGACTGGGCTCGAACTTACAATCCTACTGCCTCAGCTTCCCAGAGTGATGGGATTACAGATGTGTGCCACCATGCATGGCTGCTGTTGCTGTTTTAATTACCAGTAAAACCCAAACAGCAGGGGGTCTCCAAGATCATCAAGCTCCACCCTCTTATTGAGATGCCAAAACTGAAGTCCAAAGAAATTAAAGGATGTGCCCAGCACTCCAGATGGCTAGCAACAGACTGACAGTGGGTTCTATTGTACTGCTGTTTCAGATGCAGCCACACCTGGTAACCCTCAGGGCAACAGCACTGGAACGTGAAGAATGCCATCCACAGATGCCACATGACAGCCCGTGCCCAGTATGTATGGAACTGGTGAATGGATCAGACGGCACTTAGGTTTCCTGGGCCCAGGTACAGGTGGTCAGAAAGGATGGTCAGAGGGAGCAGTGCTAAACCGAGTTGGAAAGTATGTGTAGATGTATGTAAGTCTAAGAATGGAGGGAAGCGAGGGAGCGAGAGAGGAAAAGAAGGGGGAAAAGGAGGCATCGAATAGTAGGAGGCTCGGTACAGTCTAAGCCAGGGAGTCTAACAGCTATCCTGCAAACCAGGTTGTACTTGTGAGGATGAGTAGAGAAGTAACAAAACCAAATTCATTAGGGAGATCACTCTGGCAGGGGTTGTAGTGAACTGGGGGGGAGGGAAGTGGTGCCCAAATGATAAAGAATCTTAATTTTCATATTATTTAATAAACATACCTCTTCAGAGGAAAACTCGACAGTCTGTGTCCCCAAATTGTATATATTCTCTGGTTTATCAATTCTATTTCTAGAATCTGTCCTCAGAAATCATGTATGCAGCCTGGCATGGTGGTACATGCCTGTAATCCCAGCACTTGGGAGGCTGAGCCAAGGGGATCACTGTTGAGTTTTGTAGCCTGGACTACAAAGCGAGTTCAAGACCAGCCTGAACTGCATAATGAGACCCTGTCTTAGACCAAAAATCTTGTATGCAATGCCATGAGATATCTGCAGGATATTCACTACAATGTTTGTAAAGGCAAAATATTCATCAAAGGGCGTTTGGATATGCAAGTTAAAGTAAACCCAATAGGGGTTTAGAATATTAGGCAGTGCTTTTAAAAAGACAGAGTATCTCGATCTGTGCCCATATAGAACAACTGCTAAAACTAGTATATGAAGAAAAAAACCATTTTAATGCTTGGAGCTTTGGAGGGGTTCTGGGGTGCAGACTGAGAATGGAAGGGCCTTCACAGTGAGCTACAGCCTCAACCTTTTTTTTATTTTTCATTTTGAGATAGGGTCTCACTAAGTCACTAAGCTGCCCAAGCTGGGCTTGAACTCGAACTCTCTAACCTCCAGCCTCACCCTCCTCGAGCAGTGGTGTAGAACCTAGAGCATGTGTGCCATCGTGGGCTGTTTGTATCACTCCAAGTTCTAAAAGGCCTGCCAGCAGGGTCTTAAGAATAATGGGGATCACAGATGTGTGCCACCATACCTGGCTGCATGCTTGTGATTTTAAAGAACATGTCACACACACACACACACAAACACACACATACATGTGCACACACATATGCACACATACACCTGTATGCCCTGAAAATCCATCTGGAATGATGCATAGAAACTGGTAACTAACCACTGCCTGTAAAGAGGGAAACTGAATAGTTAACAGAGAAGAAAAACAGTTTCCACAACATGTGTTTCCTTTTAATCCCTTTGGACATTGTCCTTTGAACCCACATTAGCTATTCATATAGACAAATAACGAAATCAGGATAATATACCAAGTCTTTCCTATAGACAGCCTCCCTCAACAAACTGACTGACACTCAGTAAACACCCTGATTGCTTCCTCTCCCAGGAATGCAGTCTCTTTAAGGGCTCTGCCCAAGGGTCATCATGAAGAGGAGTCTTTTCTTGACATTTCCTGCACATTCCCTGCCTTCTCACTTTGCTATGACTGCACCTTTAACAGGTTATTTAAAAAAAACAATAGTTCTGCCATATATCTATCTATATGATGCCTTAGTACTTTCTTTTTCTTTCTCTAAAGAAAAAGGTTATTGTATCTATTTTTTTTTCAACTGTCTCATCTTACAGAACTGAGTTCTTTTAGTCAGAGACAGTGAACTGGAATCTCTTAACAGCTAGCACAGGCTCTGGTACCTGACAGTTGGGTCACACATGTTTGCCAAGGATGAGGAGCCAGTATGGAACTTGAAAGTAGAAGATGTCCATGTATGTAAGCTCCTGATTTGATCTGCCTTGTTTTGTTTTAAAGAAACAGCTGACTCCTCTCTTACTGTGTAAGCGGCCACCTAAGCCAATTCCACTGAAGACTAAGACCTGGCCAAGTACATAATGGATGGGGTGATGAAGTGAGGGCTTTGCAAAGACAGAAATAAAGGGCAGGCAACAGAGTATGTGCAAGGCTGGCCTCAGAAATAATACCAAGGAAAGCCAACTCCCAAACCCCCGAAGTATCAACTGGAATAGCACACACCAGCTACTGTGGAAGAAGGGTCACACTCTATCATTTTAAGACATGATTTGCTTTTAAGATCAATTTTTTAAAAAAGCAAAATCCTCTAATTGTGGCTTTAGCACATCAAGGGAAAAGAAACCCCTTTCAGAACAAATTAAGACTGAGTACTCATCATTCTGAGAGAAATAATGAGGTCCAAACTTTGTTGAGAAAGGAAGGAACATCCCTCTCATTTAAGAATTCTTTGGGTATGTTAGTGATCACACACTCTTGATTTCTTAAAAACTGGATTTAAGCCTCACTTCAAAGCTAGCATTCATCTGCCCACAGAAACGCACGTTAACTTCTAGGTGAGCAGACATGAGGGCCGAGGCGGGCTGAGCCTCACTTCTGTCACCAGTCAGCTGGCTGGTCAGAAAGGTTCTCTCTAGTTTCTATTTTCATTTCTGAAAATGGCTCTAAAGTCTATCACGTCCGCAAAATTCTCCACAGCGTGCACACTTTTATGTAACCCACGCTTTCCTAAAACAGCAGGCTTTCCCCTCCGAATAAGAGGGGAGGAGAGAGGAAAACTTGCATTCACCCTTTGGTTTCCCTTCTTGGGAACCACTGCTGCTGCCTAACAGCAGCTAATAGCAAAAGACCCCACAACGTGAGCATCAGCCCTGCCTGTGGCCCGGGAACACCCAACGCTTGATGACTGCACCTTGCTGGGTGTGATGGTCGCTGCCTGTGAGCCGAAGCTCCAGCCTTGGAAAGTCACTGACTTCGCCTCTGCCTATGCCCTCATTCGTAAAGTGCAGTTGTTGCTCCCTCTGTGTCCTTCCTAGGTTCTGGTGAGGCTCAAAGGGGACAAAAGACAACGAAATGTTCAGGAAAACTAGAAAGACCCTGGCTTGTATTTACAGTCTCAGCCAGAAGCTAAGATGGAGAATCTGCCAAGTTAAGCCAAGTTCACATGGTTTACTTGCTTGTTGCTGCCATAGATGATGTTTCCACGTTAACCCAGGAGCCTGTTAAAATTAAAGGTGCCCTGGAGTCACCTTGAACTGGCTCCTGGCCTGGGAAGGAAGCTGGAGGTGGGCCAGCCACAGAACCCTGTTCCTAGGCAGCCCAGACCCAGATCTCCTAAGCCCACAATTCTGGCTGCCTTGAGGCCTACTCCTGTGGGGAACTCCAGTCTGTCTGCTGGCTGGAGGTGGGGACTATGTCCCGCTGAGCTCCCCTCTGTGAAGGCAAGAGGGACTAACTCAGGTGAGTTTGGCTTCCAGGTGTGAGGTGGGCACAGAGTCTCACTTCATACACAGCATTTAGGACAAGTTATCTCCCAAACCACAGCTCATCTCCCATTACTTAGGAAAGGGACCTGGGAAAAGAAAACCAATTTAAATCCTGTGCTTGCCTCAGACTGGTCCAGCAAGCAGATGGTGAGAGCTGAGAACCGAGAGCACTTACTTCTCTGTTCAACTGTCTTCACCAAGCCCCATGCGATGGACAGCACTACGGCCAGTTCCCGGGGGGGGGGGGCGCTGACCAGAACTTAACCAGCTAATGACATTCCAGAGCAAGAGGCGTCCAAAGTTCCCCAGAGGGGAGTCATAAGAGAAGTGGGCACCAAGGTCGGAGCTACCCAGGCCCTCCTTTAGTGCCTGCTTTCTTCCCTTTACAACCCCTCACCCTAAATGATCAGGCCAGCCACCAAAGTCTGTGTCCCACCCCGGCTAAGAAGGTAGATTAACTGAACTCTGCATATATGCCTTCCATTCCCGCCCCCATGGATGAACGGAACCTTCCAATCACGTTCACCTCTACTTCCAGTATGCCACAGACACCTGAGAGCCTCAGGGCACAATTTCCTCTGATGGAACTGACAGCCTGAGGCAGAACACACCTTACTCACTGTTCAATCCCTAGCTGCTAGTCCAAAAGGCACACATACAAACTTCTGCTGACATTCTACTTCCTCTAGGTCATAGATCTTACACTTCAGCTTTCCTTTTAAACCACCTGAGCAGCCACTGCAGGGGTCCAGGTTTCCCTGAGTTGCTATGCTGTTTCTTGTACCTGGGTCTCGCTCCCACAGAATCGCTCACCGTACTTTCTAGCCATCACCCCCACCCCAACATTATATCCCAAACCCCAGACTGCAAGAACACTGGCAGACACAGTACCATGCCTAAGCCTTCTCTGCCACTCCCCAACACCTTTCTTTTAGGAACTGACAGCAAAATAAGGACCTGAACACAGGAGACAGACTTGGACCCAGCTCCCCCACTGAACGGTAGGTTTGGCCTCAGGCAAGTCACCCAGTTTTCCTGGTGCCTTAGTGTAGACATGGGTGATCTCCAAAGGCCCCTTTGGTTCTCAGGAATCTGGAATAGTCTCAGGAATAGTCCTATTTCTAAAGTACTTCCCTAAAGTACTTCTTTAGAAAACGTGAGTCCACCAAAGTTCTGACTGGAAGGGGAAAGTAAGTCTGTCCTCTTGCTCTACCAAGCAGCCCTGTTCGCCTCCTCTCTACCAGCAATCCCTAGCATCTCTCCCTCTGCACTGCAGCAAACCCAGGAGAGTCCACTTGCCATTGGAGCTCAATCAATCATCAGCACATCTGTATGCGCTGTCAGTACAGAGTGTTCCCAAAGTTCTTTCCAAAAATAACACGTGTCTAACAAAAACCCAGCCTCCACATGCATACAAGGGTCTCCGTAGAGCTGCAGGAGCCCAGGGAGAAAGAGAAAAGATGCAGAGAGCGCAAAAGAAGAAAAAACAAGAGACTCAAGACGAGTAAGGAGCAAGGAGGCGCAGAGGCTCTGAGCAGGGATTCAGCCTGCCATAAATTTCAGAGCTAAAGGCAAGAACCCGCCTCCCACGCCCATCCTCATCACGGGCTGATGGGCGATCTGACAAACATTTCATGCCCCATCTCCCTGTTTCCTCATCAGTAAAGGGCTAGAGTATCACTAAAGAACTCAGGGAGGCTAGGGCCCTGAAAAGGACTGGCACACTAGGCCAGTCTCTGGTCTGTGTAGGTAGTAATTGGGTAGTCTGGGGCAGTTATTTTCAGTTCCCACTTGTAAACTGAATACCTGAGACCCATGTCACTGGGTTACTGTGAGGTTAAAAAAAAAAGACCAACCATAGGACAGAATGATCTCAGGAAACTGGGCAGGCAGGATTAGTGCTGGCGAAGGCCCGTTCCCCTTCTGGCCAGCCGTGGCAGCCCCCTCACATTAAGAGTCCCAAAGGGCACATCTGCAGGTGGTCTGGAAACATCCTTGAGACAAGGTTCAGTACACAAGGTCAGTTTACACAAAAGAGCACACAAGTGAAAAGAGTGAGCTTCCCAGGTGCTTTCCCAACACATTCCTTTTTTTATTTTTATTTTTTGGCGTGATTGGTGCCGCTGTTGTTTTTTAAAACATGACCATGTAACTCCGGGTGACTTTCAATTCACTATGTAGCCCAGGCTGGCCTTGAAGTCACAGCGATTCTCTCACTTTAGCCCAGGAGTGCACCACCATACCTGGCGCAGTCAAAACTATTTAAGACACTTAGTTACCACTACCCTCCTCACACCAAAAATTGGACACCTTTTTGTGACTATGATAAAGCAATGTTAGTGTCTGAGGGAACTACAGGATACATTCACACACACACACTCACTACACCTCAACTGATAGGTGTCATTGGCCCATTTCATTTACGGGATCTAGAAGTCTTTCTTCCCTCAGCTTCCCTACTGAAAGAATTTCCAGCAAATTTGTTTCCCAAATAAAAGGTCAAGCTCAGCTCCAGCTTTTCTGGGAAAACCTGTCACCACTGCAGCCCACCAGTCTGGGAAACTGGAGGCACAGCACCACTCCTGGGGTCACAGAGGGGATGACTAAGCACACCCACTCACAGCCAGTGACGTGTCACAGGTAACCAGCGCCTGCAGACACCACCACCTGTTTCTCTGTGCCCCACAGAGCTTGATAAATACTTCAGAAGGAAAAAAGATAAATCCAGATGATGTAACTTGTATAGAAAACACAGAATGGCGCAGCAGCAGCAGATATGGAACAAGAGGTAAAGGGTATAAATCCTCAATTTCTGAGCAGGCAGCAGAACAGAGGCTTGGCAGAAGCCGCTATAATTGGTCTCTAGGCCCCAGAGATGCATCTGATGTGCCGCCACACCTTCTGCCTGGTTCCTAGCAGAGCTGAGTAGAACAGGCTTCAATACCCACTTTGCAAATGAAGTCTGGGAAGCCAATTTGCTATCTGCCTTCTCAGGGCTCTGTGTTCCCAGGGCTGTATTACAATTCAGCAAATATTTACTGGCTGTCTTCCACACAAGGTCTGGGTGATCAGAAAGATGGAGTGGGGCACAGTCCTTACTCTCAAGGAGTTCACAGGCACTGGAGAGGAACTGCATATTTATCCATAAACAAAACTGGTACTAGGTCCCAGAAGGACTTTTAAAAGTGCCTAAGAACACAACTGAGACAGGAAACAAACATTTCTGAGGCGAGGTAGAGGGGAAGAGAAAGAGGAAGCTTTGAGACTGACCCCCTAAACTTAAACACACATTAGTGAGCTCCCAGGACAGTGTTTTACATGCACAGTTACTGACAAAGAAAGATAAAGAGAAGAACAATTTGCCTAAAAGGGTGGTAGTGGAGGGGTCATGTGGTCATTCTGCCTGCCTAGAACACTAAGTGCTGCTTCCTGGTAACAAGAAATAAGTATCTGTCCACATACCTTGCTCAATGGCATGTTTAGGAGCCAAATTCTGGGTTTTAGAATACTGGGAGCTGGGCAGGAAACATCTCCTCCAGGTCAAAAATAGCAAATCCAAGGGAACTGGCTGCTGCAATTGTGTTTACTTTTTACCATCTCTGAGGATCACTTTCCAAAGGCCCCCAAGTGGGATGGTATAAACAGGTCTGTGTCACTTCCTGGTTCTCAGGCCTCCTGCTACATTCCCAGTCAGTCTGGGATGGCTGCCTATTTAAAAATAAACTTTAAAAACTCACCAAAAACCCCAACCTTAAACCACCCTTCTCTCTATTTCAATTTCACTAAAATTAAAAGGGGTGGAGAGCAAGAAATGAGGAAAAAATGACCACGAAGAACAAACTGCTCAGGTCAAAACAAAAACTTTGGGTGCCAGCTCTATGCCTGCCTCGAGGCTGTGGCCTCCTGCCTCTAAACTGTGTGGGCAGCTGCCAGTGGGGAGCGGTGGGGTGCATCGGCAGCGACATCAGAGCCACAGCAACTCCCAGGGATCCAGCCAAGGAACAAACGGGAACTGGAGCACAACAGCAAGAGAGAGCTGCAGATGGAGGTGGATCACACGACACCACGCCCTTCTCACTCCAGCATCAAGCTGGAAGCATGAACTGAGTTACTGGGCTTCAGCTCCCACCCTGAATGCCCTCTGTGAGCACCTTGAGTCTCGGTGGGCTGCGCAATCACCACCTGTTCCTGATAGCAATGGGACGAACCCCCGGGCTTCAGGACTCACCCCAAACTACTAATATGAGCAACAAGAGTGTCTCCATATTACTTGCATATATGAACCTTATATGAACCCATGGCGACCGGGTAGGCAGCAGAGAGAGAACCTCCTGGAGGAATGCCACTCAGACATGGGAATACAGCAACATGTGAAGGTCAGAAAGGAAAGAGGTGGATATCCTGAACTCGAGAAGGATCTGAAATGGGAACTGAAACCCTCGGAAAGTAAGCAAAACCTCCTCTGGAGGAGGGGATCGGAGATCTGCCATGGCGCAGTCGGAGAGAGACGAGACGGACAGGGAGGAGGTCGCCACTCCAAGCACACCCTTGGCCCATGCCCTCGTTTCGGCATTCGCAGCTTCAGCTTCAGAGACCCATTGCCCAGCTGCAAGGGGTGGGGAACGGTAATGCTGGAGATCAGGAGGAGGTGGGAGGCGAAGAAAGGGCCTCTGGCATCAAGGCAATGGGACAGAGCCAAAAGGGTCACAGAGGGCGCCCCATGGGGGCGCGTGCCCCGTGGCTGCTCGCTTAACTGAGTAACCAAGGTGAAGGTAACATTATGTAGAACAGCATCCAGAGCTAATTCCCTTCTATGTTCTCTATAATTCTGTATTTCCTCAATTGTTTTTGTATTAACAGAAGTGAAGATAACTTTATATTATACAGCATCCAGTGCAAATTCCCTACTATCGTCTCTATAATTTGGTATTTCCTTTAATGCTTTTGAGTTAACTAATGTGAAGATAACTATGTAATACAACATCCAGTGCTAATTCCCCACTATATTCTGTATAACTTTGTATTTTCTGTATTGTTTATGGCTTTTCTGGTTCATCTGTCTCCATTCTTTTATCTTTAAAATAAAATTAAAAAAAAAACTTTGGGTGCAACTGAGTTCAAGGTCAAGAGACTTGGATTCTAGTTGTTTTATCTCACTAGAAAAACTGACCTTCAGCAAGCAAAATGCTTATCGCTGCACAACAGCTGCTTCAGCATAATCTTAATACCAAAGTAGTTATCCAAACCTCTATGGACTCAGTTTCCTTAACTAAAAAATGACACCAACATACCTATTTCACAGGGTCTTTGAAAGTATTACATGGGAAAAGGTACACAAACACTTAGGATAATGCTGGATACAATGAGTCATGAAAAATGGTAGTTTATTACTACAGTCATCACAGCCTTCATTGTTATTTTCAACATCACTGAAAATACAAGGTTGGGACAGATGATCTCTACTCAAAGGAGCTTTCAGGTTCCAAATCCTGATTCTCAGTCTCTCAGTCAGTGTCTGTCTTTCTCTCTCTCTCTCTCTCTCTTCCCTTCCTTCCCTCCCTCTTTCTTTCTCCCTCTCTCCCTCCCCCCTTCCTGTGTTTCTCCTCTCAGGGAGCTGGATAAGAAAAGGAAAGACAAACTGGGTACAGTATGACACTTAAACATACATATATATCCTTAATCTTTACATTAGAAACAGCAGTGTATGGTTGGGAAATCCATCAGTGAGAAACATGGGTCAAACCACTCTCTCCAATGAAAATATTTTGCCTAGTCCTTGTATTAAATCTGCAGCATTGTAGCAAGTTCATCCATAACACACCAAACTGCCAATATTCTCCTGGCCAAGAAATTTAGGGGATGGTGTAAAAAGAATTACGATGTGTTCTATATACATAGCAACTCCCCACAATGAATGTAATCATACACTGCGAACACATACTAATATGACCAACTTAATAGATAAAAAACTGTTTAATAAGATTCACTCTAGGAGCCAGGCGTGGTGGTGCATACCTGTAATCCCAGCACTCTGTGGGCTCCAAGGCAGTTCAGGGTATCACATGGTCAGATACAACATTCTAGCTCAGGTGTCTCTTCCTCTTTAATTTAAAAACAAACAAACAAAAATACTACTGCAATCATCACGAGCTGTGTCTCTCATGACTTCATCTAATCCTGATCATTTCCTGAAGGCTCTACACCTCCAAATACCATTAATATACTGTATATGACTATAGGGATTAAATTTCCAACATATGAATCCTGGAGGACAGAGGCTACCCTCAGGAGACACCTACATTTCTGACACAGGTGACTAAGTAGATGTTTTCCTACCGCAGGAGGAAAACAGGTGAGCAAGCAGCGAGCAGAATTCAAAGTGAGAAAGTAGACACAGTAAGGACAGAACAACTTGGGAGGAGGAGCTAGAAGGAAGGAAAACAGACCAGATCACAGCTAAAAGGAATTTGCGACTTACAGGCTGTGCCCTCAGCCCAGTGATTTTAGTTAAGGCTACCCACAGTCCAGACAGCTCAGACAGCGCCCCAGGGAGAGTCTTTAGAACTAACTACAAGGGCTGGGGATATAGCTCAGTGGAATAAGCGCTTGCCTAGTAAGCGCAGGGTCCTGAGTTCGATCCCCAGTACCGAAAAAAGAAAAAAAAAAATGACAATAGAACTAACTACACTATGGATGGGAAAAGCTGGTGAGAGGCCACAGATCCCTATTCAGAGGTGTCTGCCTCCTCAGTGCTCAGGAACAGGAAAAAAAAAGCCTCTCCACCCACGATGCCCTCCCCTGTAATTGCTACCTCTTCTGCGAGACCCACTAGAGGGGAACAGTTTATCCAGAGGCAGAGGACTGACCTCCCATGTGCCCTTCAGACCTGTGCTCTCTACAGACCGCCCCCCTTTCCACCACTCCCTGCGTTCCTATTCAAGCATCACCTGAGTACTTACTCTGAGACTCAGGTTTAGGAGTTTATAAACATGCTCCTCACCTCCTGCCTATCCAGGCTTAGCTCACCCACCAATCAGGTATACCCTCAAGCCAAACTAGACTGTCTTCTGGCTCCAAATGTTCTCCTTTGTGACTGAGTTCCAGTTAGCCTCCTAACTTACAACCAAACCATGACTTTTCCTGTATTCTCCCTCACAAATTACCCAGCTTTTGTGAGCTCTTGAGGATGGACTGTGAACCCTAAGCACAAGCACGAAGTAGGAACTGCTAGTTGCTCCTTCCTGGTGTTAGTCCCAGGCCCCTGCTCTTCTATGACCCCTGACTGTAGGAAGCCTCTGCACCAAAGCCCACAGGAGCTCTCCCAAACTCCTGTTCCCTCCTTTTGAGGCCCATGACGCAGCCCTGATGCAGGAACTGAGTGGGAATCTCATTAAATCTTCAAGTAAGGATTCCAAAGGGAATCTCAAATTTGTCAAGGGTTCAGGCAGAGGCACCCAAAGAACTTCATGAAGTCCAGTAATACCCTGGCAGGTGTTAAGAGAGACTGCTAAACAAGAGAAGAAAAAAATCATAAAATAATGAATTTGGTATTTCCCTCTTGGAGACCAAGTTTCATGAAGCACTGTCCTAAGAACTCAGTGACCATCCAACACACATACTGGGCACCCGCAAGTATCAGACTCCATCAGTGGTACAGAAGGAAAAACCACATGCCCTTAAAGAGTCAACAAACAGACTTCTGCATATTGTGTATGTGTAAAGGAAACACACAAGTAACTACAATATGCAGTAGGCAAGAAAAAGTCATGGCAGCCAGCCAGTCAATATGTCACAAAGACAAAACAGGAAGGTAAGCTGCAACCCAGAAGAGGGAAGTGAAACAGGTACAGGGTCAATCACTGTGGTCTAATAGAGTGTGTGGGTTTGAGAATCAAAACAGGAGTTCAAACACTGACTCTGCCTCTCATTTCTCTTCAGACCCAGGCTTTACTGCTTTACTAAGCCTCTGCTTTCTCACATATAAACCTGGAGTAACTATCTATTTCACAGTATTGCAGAGCCAGCCAGGCATGTGGCTCATGCCTATAATCCCCGCACTCAGCAGGCTGAGGCAAGATCACTGTGAGTCCAAGGCCAACATGGACTATATAGTGAGTTTAAGACCAGCCTGAACTACACAGCAAGACCCTGTCTCAAAAAAAGAGAAAGGAAAAGAAAAAAAAAATGCAGAGTTAAGGATTCACATTTTTGAAAAGTTTAATATAGTAACTGGCACAGAGTAAGGCCAGGTACCACAGGGCCCAGCACACACAGACTTGATGACCTCTCCCGCCCTCCGCTGAGCTGACTGGACCTGACTCATGGACAGGCAGACAGCCAAGCACCTGCTGCTCACTTGTCCACTGTGACTAGTTAGTTCGGCTGATGGCCTGGGCTTCATGGGACCATCATTGGCAGGTGTAGGAAGAAAGTGCCAAGAACACTCACGTGTCAGGCTCATGTGTCAGACTTGTGCCAGGATAACTCCTACTGCACACGCACATTCGCTATTTTGGTTAGAAAGTATAGCATCAGACACAGGGAAAAATTACAAATTACACCACCTTTACAACATGAGATATACTGTTCTTCTGGACATAGCAAGTGACTGGTTAACAGACATGATCTGAAAATGGCTGAATTCTCTATAAAATCTGTCTAAATAGATCCATGCTTAACAAGTGAAAAAAGGAGCAAACCACCATCCAGGGTTAAAAATTGGCCAAAGGTGACAGTCTGAGGCACTCTGACTTGCAGTCACGATGGAGTATCAGGGATCACATTCACTCTTCTTCCTAAAACAACCAGAAAGCCAGACAGAAGGCATCCATCATGGTTTTCAGACACTGGCCAATGGGCAATGCAGGGCAATGATCCCTGAAAAATAGGGACAACACCGTGAGTCCTGCATTTCATAAGAAGTCAAACTCAACTTCCCAGGCCACAGAAGAGGGAGGAGAGAACTGAAAATTCAGCAATCTTCTTTCATCGACTGGGAAGCTGAGAGACCAAGGTAGCCAGAATTTACAGGGCCAGGTAGGTAACTGTGATCTTAGCAGGGCAGAGTAACTGAGAGGCAGGAGTTTCAAAGAGAAAAGGCTCCGCTGTCGGGTATGGTGGTGCACGCCCGTAATTCTAGCATTTGGGAAGCTAAGGCAGGAGGATCACCATGAGTGGCCAGTCTGTACTACAGAGAGAGAGGCCCTGTCTCCCAAAAAGAAAAAGAGAGAGAGAGAGAGAGAGAGAGAGAGAGAGAGAGAGAGAGAGAGAGAGAGAGAGAGAGAGAGAGAAGGCTGCATAACCCTACAGAGGACCTCTTTGCATTTCGCCTGAGCACTGCTGTGCAGGTGCCCATGAAGAAACTGGCACGGCTGGGGCAACAGTCCCAGAGCTCACTCTGAGCCAAACAGCCACGCTCCCACACCCAAAGTGGCAAACTCTGCCTTACAGTGAAAGCATCTTAGCTCTAGACCAAAGACTGTCCTGGATGGGCCCAAGAAAGCAGAAAAGCCAGCCTTGAAAAGATCAAACTGTCTCCAAGTAAATGAACTACTTCCTGAGAACAAAGTCCATATTTAGAGGAAAACAAAATGTTTAGCACGCAGCAAGGTAAAACTCAGGGTCTGGCTTCCAGTCAAAAATTAACAATTTATTGCATGCAGAGAAACAATGTCCACAATTAGATCAATTAAACAATAGGAACAGGTCTAGAAAGTCCATACATGACAGACTAGTAGACGAAGACATTAAAATCTGCTGCAAATATACTCTATCTGTGTTAGAAGAGGAAGGCAAGAGTACAAATAGGAAACAAAAATTCAAGCTACACTTCTAGAAAGAATAAAAATACACGAAATGCAAAGTATACAAGATAGGACTGATTAGACAATACAGAACAAACGGGAACTGGAGCACAACAGCAAGAGAGAGCTGCAGATGGAGGTGGATCACACGGCCCCACGCCCTTCTCACTCCAACACCAAGCAGGAAGCATGAACTGAGTTACCCGGCTTCAGCTACCACCCTGAACCCCCTCTGTGAGCACCTTGAGCCTCGGTGGCCTGCGCAATCACCACCTGTTCCTGACAGCAATGGGATGAGTCCACAGGCTTCGGGACTCACCCCAAACTACTAATACGAGCACCAAGAGGGTCTCCATACTGCTTGCATATATGAACCTTGTATGAACCCACAGCAACAAATTAGATGAAAAGCAGCAGTCCGGAGGACTTCAAGACGGCAACCAGGTAGGCAGCGGAGAGAGAACCTCCCAGAGGAATGCCACTCAGACAAAGGAATATAGGAATATAGCAACATGTGAAGAACAGAAAGGAAAGAGGTGGGTATCCTGAACGCAGGAAGGATCTGAAATGGGAACTGAAGCCCTTGGAAAGACTAAGCAAAACCTCTTCTGGAGGAAAGGATCAGAGAACTGCCATGGCGCAGTCGGAGGGAGAGGAGACAGAGAGGGAGGAAGTCACCACTCCAAACACACCCTTGGCCCACGCCCTCATTTCGGGATTCGCAGCTTCAGCTTCAGAGACCCACGCTCACGGAAGCCTCCTGACTTGGCCAGGGGCCAGCAGAGTTCAGAGAGCTGGTCCAGGGCTGGAGAGGGGAGGACACAGCCAGGAAAAGAGGCAATGGCGGTCGGGAGCAGTTGTCGAACCCAGTGTGAGGATGAGAAGTTAAGAGTCACTGAGGCAGAGTCCCTACCCTGCGGCAACCTTCCTAATCAGCGCCTGGAGAGAATCAATGCAACTAGTACACAGCCCACCACACCTGGCTCTGCACCTGCCTCAAGGCAGTGGCCCCCTGCCTCTCTGCTGGATGAGCGGCTACCAGTGGAGAGCAAAGGGGAACCTCGGCGGCGAGCCGCGGTGGCTCCCCGGGATCCGGTTGAGGAGCAGACAGGGGCTCCAGCACCGCAACCAGAGGGAGATACAGATGGAGGTGGATTGCATGGCTCTGTGCCCTTCTCACTCCAACATCAAGCAGGAAGCATGAGCTGGGGTGCCAGGACTCAGCTCCCACCCTGAACTCTCTCTGGGAGCACCCTGAGACTCGGCGGCTTGAGCAAGCACTGCCTGTTCCTGGCAACAATGGGATGAGTCCACGGACTTCAGGACTCACCCGAACTATTAATGTGAGCACCAAGAGGGTCTCCTTACAGCTAGCACATATGAACCTTGCATGAACTCACAGAGATGGATTAGATGAAAAGCAGCAGACCGGGAGTCTGAAAAACAACAACATACTCTATACAGCAGACCCGAGAAAAATCCTCCAACTCTATTCTAGAACTAATCTTTACACTCAGTTCATACCCTGAATTAACACAGTGAGAATGGGCCAGGGAGATTTCAAGCCCTTATACCAAGCATCATAAGTTTGTCCAATGCCCAGCTGCAAGGGGTGGGGAACGGTAATACTGGAGATCAGGAGGAGGTAGGAGGAGAAGAAAGTGCCTCTGGCATCAAGACAACCGGAGTGAGCCAAACGGGTCACCGAGGGCACCTTGACGGGGGCGCATGCCCCACAGTTGCTCCACTGTGGGCCCCGCGGCTGCTCCGCTGTGGGCCCCGCGGCTGCTCCGCTGTGGGCCCCGCGGCTGCTCCGCTGAGGGCCCCGCGGCTGCTCCGCTGTGGGCCTCGCGGCTGCTCTGCTGTGGGCCCCGCGGCTGCTCCGCTGTGGGCCCCACTGAGGGCACGCCACGGACTGGACCCACCCCCACCCATAGCAGGGCGACAGGATGGAGCCGGGCGGTCTACTGTGAGTATAGGTGCTTTTCCACCTCCGACCATGGCAGTTTGTATACACCCATGTATGCTATAGTACAGTCTGAGGCAGCTATATCTCTTCCCAAGGCACAAATCCAGGGGTATAGATAAACCCAGGAGTACAGTTATTATCACAGGGAAGATGACTGATTGAGTGGTAGGGCAACAGAGATGAGGGAGGAGAAAACTGAATGATCAAATGGGCCATCATCTGTGTAACTGAGTAATATGTGAAGGTAACATTATGTAGGACAGCATCCAGAGCTAATTTCCTTCTATGTTCTCTAAAATTTGTATGTCCTCAATTGTTTTTGTATTAACAGAAGTGAAGATAACTTTATGTTATGCAGCATCCAGTGCTAATTCCCTGTTATGTTCTGTATAATTTTGTATTTTCGGTATTGTTTATGGCTTATTCTGGTTCATATGTCTCCATTCTTTTGTCTTTAAAATAAAATTTTAAAAAAATACAGAAGAAAAAACTAGTGAACATGAAAACATAGCACAGAGAACCAGGTGTGGTGCTGCATGCCTGTAATCCCGGCACTCGGGTGGCTGAGGGAAGGGGGTCATTATGAACTTCAGGCCAGCTTGGGCTACATAGTGAGTTCAACGCTGGCCCAAACTATACTGTGTGTCTCCAAAACAACAAGAATACACAAGGGACTTCAGACACTGAAAACCAGTGATAAAAAGAAAATCTTAAACCCCACTGTGGGGTTAAAAGGACACACTGCACACAGACAGAGAAAGAATTACAGCAGAATTATTGTGAGAACTAATACAAACCAGGAGCCAATGGAGGCTGTTCTGTCACTCGCTCTTTTTGTGTCCTGAAATATTTTTAAGGAGCCTTAGCCACTGCGCACCAAGTGGGGACTCAGGAGTCCTACAAACATCTGCAAGTTCAGTATCCTCGGGAGAGTGCATACGGAGAGTCCTTACCGCGTCCACAGAACACTGCAGAGGGCAGCCCTGCGCAATCGTGGACAACAGTGCTTACCACGCGGCAAAAGAGACGGAAAAAATCTAGGAAGATTCACTCCATCACAGAATAAAATCTAGTTAAAAGTGAAAATAAGGACTGAGGGAGACCGCAGTGTATGGTGTGAGTGGGCCCCTTTCCCTCAAGGGCCAACATTGGTTTATGTTCCTGACTGCTCTCTGCAAATTCAGATAATTTTTTTTTCAGAATGGAAGAATGCTCTTCAAGCAGAAGCATGTAAGAATAACTTAAGATGTAAGTGAGAGTTAAGTAATTCTTAGCTATACAACCCAATCCAGGACAGCAAAATCCCCTCCTCATCAAATATGCTAGGCCAGCAGCATATTCTTCAGAACTAACTAGCCTAGTATTCTACAACATTCCATGTTATGAAGTTGCAAAGCATCTGTCCCATGCATGTTGGTGTGGTTTCCCCTTATGGCAAAGCCTGAAGGTAATTTGAGTGATCATAACAGGGGCATGGGTGATGGAAGCACTGCTGGTATCCCATAAGCAGGACCAGAATGGTGCTAAAATTGTATCATGCACAGGACAGCCCCCCAAATAAATTACTGGGCCTGAAATATCAACAGTGCTGCAGCTGAGAACCCTGGCCTGTGTCTGGCTGGGCAACAGAGATGTCAGATTAACCTTATACTCTGAAATGCCTTCAGACTACTGGAAACCCTCCAGTTCTACAACCAGGCCCCCAGCCGACATTCTGATCCCCTTATCATCCTAACCTGTGCTTACATTCTCTCAGACAGAGGAGCTTAAGAATGAAAGCTCTGCCCCTGACTATGATTCAGACATGCCACAGAACTTTTCTGAGCCCATTTCCTCCAAATAAAATAAAAGTAAAGACAATGTAAGAATTCTTTCACATCTAAACTTATTTTACAAATGCTAGGTTTGGTCTATCTATGTACGGTGAACGAGAGAAGGGGTAAGGATTCAGTCTTGTATGTACGCACACCCTACCCTGAATGACAGAAACTCTTACACTGTGGAAACCAATCTGAACCAAGAGAAGTCAAGAGCTCAGGTTAAAAGGGACCCAGGAAGCCAGGCATGTGGTGCACACCTGTAATCCCAGCACTCAAGAGGCTGAGGCAAGAAGCCTGCTGTGAGTTCAAGGGCAACCTGGGCTGTACAGTAAGACCTTGACTCAAACACTAACAGTGAAGAAGGGTAGTGAGGGGAGAAGGTGGGTTCTGCAGACACCTGCAAGCCCAGGCCCTGTACTTTAAACTCTGAAGTCCTCCACACTAGGGTGTCACCTACCCTCCTTGTATCAATCTTTCTGATCAAGGATTAAGTCCATATTCTTCTAATCCTACTTCCATGCACAATACACACACGCACACACACACACAAGCGTGGAACCCTCAAATCCAAAGTTACCGAAAGTCTTGAAGGCAGGTTACTCTCCCCCTTTGCATCTTCCCTACATCCACACAAGACCACAAACAGACGGGTAAGAAGCACAAACTACATTACAGCTCTTTTCAAGTGAGTGGGTGCAGCCCACTCCTGCTGTTCAGAGCTTTTCCCAGAAGGAGGGATGGGAAACAGCTCAGGTGAAGCAACGGTACAAACCCTGACTCTGACAGGAAGAGGCTCACTGCATCTGAACAGAGATTGAGAGAAGTACAAAGTTTCTCTTCTAAGGGGGTTTTCCCCCTACTCCCATCAGTGGTCTTTTATTACACAAGGATTCTTGCTGGCATGGGCAAAAGGGCAAAGCACCACACAGAGTAAACAAAAGCCCAGCCAGAATTCTCCTAGCAGCGTGGCGGGAGGCAGCAGCCAGAACAAAACCAAGGCCTGGCCAACATGAAGCCCAACACATCATTAGGGCAGGGGGCAGCTGAGGGCGAGGGGGCTGCAATCAACGCCTGATGGAGACGAGGCTGCCGCTTTACCCACTCTCCCTCCACTGCTCAGGTCTTTCATCAGAGGAGCAGATGGCCTAGCCCCAGGCAGCTGGCAGAGAACAGCAATCTGCACCACAGGCCGCTCCCCCAGGGCTGGGGATGGAGAGGAGCAGCCAAAGCCAGGGCCCATGGCCACATACAAGAGCGGGAAAGCAGGGATGGAAACTTCGTCCAGTGCTCTGCCCCAGTGAGGTGCACCTCACAACGCTTGGCATTATTTAGAAAGCCTGGGTGGAGAGAGAAGCTGGGGCCGGGGGACCCAATACAGCTCCCAGAGTACACTGCAGCAAGCTGGCCCTGGAAAGATTCACTCATTCAACATTTATGACACTGTACCGGCAACCAGAGAAACTGGTGACAGCAGACAATCTGCTCTCAAGAAGTCCATGGTAAGGTCAGGACAAACAAGGAAACAGATGGTAAAACAGGGCAAGTGCTGGACACAGGGAATGGGGCCACTGAGGAGGGGCACACACACCAGGATGGGAGCTGCAGGAGCCTGAACCAGCTCTGGCTTTGGGAAGGTGTTAGCCAGGCAAAGAGAGAGGTGAGTAAGAAAGTGGGGAACAGGGGAATCACTACAAGAAAAATTAGCACATGGCAAAAGCTGGGGACAAAAGGCAGCAGGGAACTGTTCTGACTTTTGCTGCATCTGGTTACCTTCACCAGGAGCAGACTCCTCGCTTTTCGAGGGACCCTAACCTCTACTGCCTAAAGGAACGGGGTCGTCCTGTGAAGTCCAGTCTATCCATTCAAAGAGAGAAAGTCTGACCTAGAGAGGGTTCATCGCATCTCAGGGACACAGGGCTTATGAATGGCCAAACCAGCAGCCAGTTCTTCTCTACTCAATCACATCCCCTCAATTACTGCCCAATTAAACGGGACTGCTGACTGAGCTGTCTAGGACACAGCGGCGGCCCCACGACTGCTATTAATGAGCCAGGTCTATTTCCTCAGGCTCCTGCCAGATAAAGAATCAGCAGTACTGACCTCTAGGAACTCCAGAGCAGAGGCGGGAGTGGCTCAGGACAGAAGGAGCGCCTACCTCCCTCTTCTGGAAAAGAGGCAGAAGGTGTATGTGGCGGTACCTGGGTAGGCTGTGTATTATAGCATTAGTGGAAATAAATGGGTGTCCCCTTGGAAATGAAAGGTTGTTCTGAGAGCTGAAGCAAATTACTGGCCAGTGCAGAAACCTGAGATGTGCCAAGCCAGGCAGATTTACCTAAGATCCCCCTACCTGGCTCCCCAGGAGCCCACCCCCTCCTCTGCCTCATCACACTAACCTAGGTGTACGAAGCAGTCCCTTCAGAAAAGGTGCTGGCCTCTCTCGGCCTGCCCTGGGAGGACAGGTCATCTGCCAGGGGTCCATACTCTGGCTCGTCAAGGCCTAGGGGCCTGTGCTGTCATCTTAACCCTGCCTTCAGCAGCATCTGCTTGACCGTGCACCCCAGCCCTCAGCTGGCCATGCACTCTGGATCAAAGTGTGTGCAGAATGGAAGAGAGCATTCATTAGCTTTCTGAGCGCAACCCTCTGTAGGATCTAAACAGAAGCAGTTACTGAGCTGCCAAAGCAGAATTCCTCCTCTGCTCTTAACAGTGTGAGCTGATTAAAACTAAGGGGCTCCTGAGCTAGAACCATTTAACCAACCACTTACTGTCTGGGGATCACCAGATCTGAGACCTTGAAGAAAGGGTGTGATGAGAACATCCTATTGGCCAGAAGTCCTTGCTGTCCAAAAAGCCCTTAGATGCCGCCTCAGGCTGCGCACTCAGTGCAGTCCCCAAGGGCTGTGAGGGGCGGGTGTGGCCCGTGGTAGAGCACTTACCTAGCACACGAGAGGCCCCGGTTAATCTCCCACACTACAAAAAGTTTAAAGGGAAAGACCTTTGCAAAGGCTGGCTGATACCAGCTGGGAGTATCCAAGGCAAGAAAGCAGCTTGCCAGCGTAACTGCCTGCACCCTGGAGCTGAAAAGCCATGGTCAGTGCTGCATAACGAGGGGTTCATAAGCAGGAACGTGAGACCCAAGAGACCTCTGGGTGGAGGTGAGTGGGTCTGAGCTCACCCATGGTGTGATGACACCATGTCCGGACTTCCTCCCCCAAACAACCATCCTTCACAACTTGCCCTCCTGAAAGGCAGAAGCAGTCCTCAATTCCAGAAAACTACCTTTTTTTCCCTTCCCCTTTCTCTTTCCTTTTTGAAACAGATGAATGATCCCTAGGAGAAAAGCAGCTGTAAATACAGGAGGGCGTGCAAAGGAGTAGAAAAGGAGGCCAGCTCTGAGTTTCAGAGGACCCACTCTCCTATTACCAAGGCCTTCTCTAAGGGAGCAACACACCCTATTTCCAACCAAACAACTCCGCACACAGTACTTCTCTGCAGTGCAACACCGTGCAGGTGACGCCCCACACTCCAGAGCGTGTTCCTTCCTGGAGACACTGAGACCCTCACACACCAAGTGAGCTGGCAATCTTCCTCAGATCCTCAGGAAAAATGCAATCATAATTCAGTAAAGTGCCACAACATTTGGGCAAATTTAAGTCAGTATCTTTTTAGGCACCCCGGGGCACCACATTTGCTAGATGAGAACAGAATGGGAGGAAGGTAGAAATCTGAGACAGGCGGATGGCGCTTACACTTACAACTTTGCAAAAGCAGCAGCCTTTTCAGAGGCTCGGGAATCTGGGAAAGTATCCACGGGTTTATTCTCTCCCTCACCCCCACAGGAGCAGGGAGGCCACCTCCAAGTCCCAAAGATACACAGAGGTGTCTTGGAGTTTATGGAAAAAAATTCAAACTGGTTTTATTTTCATGCAAATTAGTTTCAATTAAATAGACTTTGCAGCCACTTCCTACCCAGAGTCCCAGTAAACTTGGACGCGGCCCTAACTCTGAACCAGAGACGAAGAGTGCAGCTGGAAGAAAGAGGCCCCACATGGCCCGCGGGCCTGTGCCGATCCGAGAAATCAGGAGGGCAAGGCAGAGTCAGCATGACGCTTGAAATTCTTCTCTCAATCAGAAGTGTAGGACACTGCCTTTGATTTTGTTCAGGATTCTATTATTCGAGTAAAAAGATGCAACATAAGCTTGTAAGCCCCATCAGTGACAAAGCAAAGATGTTTATATTTTATATTTAGAGAACACATTCGTATCTTCAACTCCGGCCACATGTGGTGGTGCACGCCTGTAATTCCAGTCCTCGGGAGGCTGAGGCAGGAGGACTGCTTCAAGTTTAAGGCCAGGCTAAACTACATAGTGAGACCCTGTCACCGGGTGTGGTGGTGCACGCCTGTAATCCCAGCACTCGGGAGGCTGAGGCAGGAGGATCATTGCGAGTTCAAGACCAGGCTGGGCTACAAAGTGAGCTCAAGGCCAGCCTGAACTGCATAGTGACCCTGTCTTAAAAAGACCAAAAA